>JAUKPT010000630.1:0-18738 GCA_032273505.1 Nanomia bijuga
TGTTTACGATATGTTTGATATTTATTATGTATAGAAAAAACAAGGACTTAAGTCTTGATTTTTTTTCTCCGTTTAAAAGCCTTTAAATAGGTATAAAAGAAAAACCTGTTGAGATATAGGCTTGTAATTTGGTACATTTCTGGTCATAATGGATATCCACACGAGTACAAAAAATTAGGGTTAAATATTCAAAAGGACAGACGTTAGAAGCTAATTCATGAAAGAGAATCTGTTCTTCTTTTTTTCCCTTTCTCAAGAACCAATTTTTCTAGATTTTTGTGTGCGATCCCTAACCGGGTCTGAGATTATGTGTGTAAAATTTCAAGTTCATATCTTTCCTATTTCTTGAGATATTTAGGATTCGTAGGTAACATAAATGAATTGTAACAGAAAACAATTTGCGCATTTTTGGCGGCTACCTTCATATAAAACCAACAACCCCCTAGCATTAACACATTAAAAATATGAATTGTACAACTTTGGTGGCTACCTTGATAAACATTTAACATCCCCTTAGCATTGACTGTTAACAGAAAACCGTTTGTGAAATTGTGGCGACTACCTTAATATACAACCATTGGCACGTTGAGAAAATGGATTTCCCATCTTTAACAGCTACCTTGATTCAACCCCCTAACATTGAAACATTAAAGAAAATAGATCGCACAACTTTTGCGGCTACCTGGAAAAATATTCAACATCCTCCTAGCATTTTTAATAATAGAAAACAGTTTGTACAATTTTGGCCGCTACCTTGATATACATATGAAATCCCCCTAGTATTGAATGATAACAGAAAAAAGTTTGTGTAATTTTGGCGGCTACTTTTAAATACAACCAACAACCCCCTGTGGATGGTTTTGGAACAACACAAGAAAACCCACCATAGTTGCATTTTGTCACGTTCTTTATGTGATTGCGTACGTTCCACCAATATCTACATAGTATTGTTTGTTTATCTAAAATAAATAATAATAGTTCATGAAACCACTTAACATTCCCCCTTTGATGAGGATCATCATCCATTGTAATTTTGATTGTCTATTATGCAGTTATGGCTTCCACCAGTAACACTAGTTTATTTATAGGGCGCCTCAAAACTGAACCATAAGCAACCTTTACATCTACTGAGCGTACAAGTCCATCATCACTTAATATGGGATTGATTACTACGCTCATCGACCATCCGTTTCGAATAACATCATCATCCTTAAGAAGTAGTACGTCCCCAACCTGAAGATTCCTCTTCTTCTCAGTCCACTTTGATCGATTCTGCATTCCTAAGAGATAGTTCTTTCTCCACCGTCAAAATCCGTTGGCTAAATACTGGATTGCTCTCCATCTTTTCCTACAATAGAGGTCTGCCTCTTGAAAAACACCAGCTGGTGGCATTACCACCTTAGACTTCAGAATAAGAAGATTTGCTGGTGATAATGGTCTACTATCAGGGTCATTCACATCCTCAATAGTCAACGGACGGGAATTTACGATAACCTCTACCTTACAAAAGACTCATCATCTAACAACTTTGTGTGAGACATCAGTATTGAGTCCAATAAACTTCTTATTGATCTGATTTGCCTTTCCCAGGCGCCACTCATGTGACTTGCTGTTGGCACATTCTTTTCCCATTCAATACTTCCCCAATCACAGTTTTCTGCCTTCAGGTAATCTGCTATCTATGAATGATCAATCACCTACAAAATTTCACCCGTTATCTCACCTAATAGTACGCACAGGTCCACGTCTGGAATTAAAACGCCAAAGTGCTTGAAGGAATGATATGTGTCCATACCTTTGGTCACCTCAATGTGAACTGCACGAGATGAAAAAAATGTGAAAAGTACACAATAACGCTTATGCTCCTTCCTTCCTTCTTTTGATTTAAACGGTCCAAACATATCAGTTCCACAGTAAGTAAACTGGGGCTCATCAAAAGTAACACGACTTGCTGGAAGATCTGACATTTTTTGACTTCCTAAATATCTTCTTTGAATTCTGCACCCCACAAAATGAAAGATAAGTGACCTTCCAATTCCAGTGATACCAACTATCCAATATCCATTCTCACGGATCTCGTGCACTGTACCAGAGAGACCTCTGTGATTGATGGAACGATAAAAATGATCTGCAATCTTGTGTGATAAAGGTGCCTTCCTTGGAAGGATCACAGGAAACTTAACGTTATCTGAAACCTTTGACTTGCACAGGCGGCCCCCAGTCCTCAATACACCATGTTCATAAACAAAGGGGTCTAGCTTGTAAATCTTCCTGAGTATCTTCTTGCGAATCTTACTCACTTTCATAATACTTGCTTTGTACATTCTTTATCATCAACAACTCTGCATCTTCTTGATCTTGAACCATTAAGCAGCTAATTATGTGTGCTTCAGTTTCCCTTAGTTCTTTCTGTTTGTTTTTTCTTACCACCAGGTTCATTTTCTACTATCTTCTTCATAACTGCTTCTTTGACCTTGTCAATAAATAACCAGACAACAACAAGAACACGTTTTATCCTGGTCCACTTTGACATCCTTCCCTCCAGTTTTCAGGCTCAACAGAAGTCACATTAACAACTTTCCTAATCTCAGGGTCACCATTGGAATCTCTGGACTACTACAGATACACCAAGCCTTAACATGTTGATCAGTAACCTGTGCATCCAAACTTAACTTTTTCAGTCGTTATCTCTTGTAACACTTTTCTCCCTTTGAGTAGGAAAGGAGGAGCAATCCCCAAAAGGTCGCAAATTCCATTTATGGTAGCTAATATCCCACATCTAGTTAAAACACCCGCTTTAAAAGTTACAATGAATCCTAACGAGTCGTTTTCAATTGTCCAAAGCACCCCTAGTGGTCTTTCAATTATATCAGATTTACCAAGACAATAATTTTTTACTGCTTCAGAACTTCTGGAATCGCTTCCATAACAGGATTACTGCTCATCAGTTTTGTTAGGTTGAATCCCCAGCTTTACACATGCCAATGATTACTACAGGAGCAGCACATTCAATACATGTGAGCACCAACCTTATGTCCAGACCTCCTGTGAAGCTGATGATTGCCAAAGATGCTGAACCTACCTGTTCCAATCGCTGATACCAATCCCAACAGGTCCCAATCCACTGGCAAGACGAGGTCAAGGCTGACATAGATCGCGACATCCGCCTCGGAGTCATCAAACCCGTACCCATAGGCGAACTGGTCACATGGTGCCATCGAATGGTCATTTGCGCGAAGAAAAACGGAAACCCCAGACGGACTGTCGACTTCAAACCGCTAAACTAACATGCCACTAGAGAAATGCACAACACGCAATCAGCCTACCACCAGGTGCGATCCGTACCCCCGTTGACAAAGAAGACCTGTTGCAGTGGCCACAACTATCACGGGTCAACTGGATATCCCAAGCTCTCTCATTCATCGCTGAAACACCTTGGTGTGCCGCATGCAGTGATTCTCGTACCTCCTTTTGCAGAGACTTCGGGATGACGATACGCTGATTCATCAAAACGATGCCATCTATCACGTATAAGTCGTTCCGTTGGTTCCAAAACTGGAGCAAGTGATCAGGTACAGATGATTTTTCTTCCGGGAATCCAACTCCGATCAGACAGGACATGTCTTGGATGATGTTGTCTGCAAGGCTCTGCTGTTTTACTATATCCCAAGTAATGCTCCTAATGTTCGAGTCGTTCGTTGCGACTAGTAGAAGGTGATCTTCCAAGTCATCACACTCATTGTCAGTGATGCGGATGCAGTCCAGGGCTGAGATATCGTTATCTTCGACGTAGCTGACAGGATTTCTTGACGTGTGGTCTGCGAAATAGTTTGCCTTGCCGGGCATGTGCTCAATATTAAAATGCCACATTAGAGTGTGTTGTTTGAGTCGAAAGAGACGTGGGTTTGAGATCTCATCAAGAGTTCTATTACCGAATAATTTGACAAGCGGCTTATGGTCAGTGACGATCATCAAGTTGTCGCATCCTTGGATGAAGTAACGAGTTTGTTCTAGAGACCATGCGATCGCTAAAGCCTCTCCTTCAACCGGGGCATATCTAAATTCATCTGGTCTCAAGAAACGAGAACAAGCTAGGGTGATCTTCCAGCCGTTGTCGCAGCAGCTGAGGGAGAGTCTGTCACACTCGCAGTGTTTTTGTGACAAAAAAAAGCCGATTCCAGTTTTAGACCAATCCGGGCATAAACATGTGCGTCGAGTAGGGTTGAATATCTCAACTCCTTGGCAGATGGCGTTGATCACTTCCTATTTGGATTTCTTAAAGGCATCATCAAGTTCATTTTTCCATGCAAACTTTGTCTTTGGACTTAATAGTTCCTCGAATGGAGCCATGACAGGTGCGAGTTGACTATAGTGAGCTACCTGATGGACGAGGCCGAACCAGGACCTGACATCTGTGATCTTTGACAGGGTTGGAAATTCCTCAATAGCTTCAAGGGATTTATGAAGGGGTTTGATTCCTGTTTGTGTAAACCCTGCAAAATCGACGGTTTTCTTGGCGAATTAAAATTTCTTTGTGTTAAGGATGACACCGTTGGTACCAAGGAGTTCTAGGAAGTCAATCATCCTCCACCAATGTGCGTGGAGATCTGTATCCCACATAAGAGTGTCATCGACACATTTCTTCGTACGCTCAACATCTACAATAATTTCGTCAAAACGTCTTGCATAACCGTCGCCACTGGCAAGGAAGCCTAGAGGTGCCATTCTGTAACAGTATCGACCCCACAGTGTGAAAAATGTAGTGAAGTGCCGGTCTTCTGGTCTAATTGGGACTGAGTGGAAGCCATTCCAAGCGTCCGTTACGGATTTCCATGGTGGGACGGTCTTTGCTTGTTGAAAAGGCAGTTTAATATGGTGAGTCTCTCGGAGACAATGTGCGTTAAGTGGAGAGAGGTCAACAGTTCTCTGTGGTGTACCATCCGGTTTGCGTGCTAGGACCATTCTGTGACACCATTTTGACGACTTGCCTATTGTAACGTTCTCTCACACTCCCAAACGTACATCATTGTCCAAATGTTCCTTGACCATATCCTGCCAATGGAGGGCGACGGGTGCCAGGGTGTGGACTGTTGATGGAGTTGCAGCGGGATTAACGTGAAGGGATATCGTGGGGCCCGTCGTTCCTGGTAATGGCTGATGAGTGCGCTGGTTGAATATAGAAGATTCAAAGCGATCGAGGAGCCATTGCTTCATCTTGTCATTGTTTTCTGGGGAGTAGGTAAAGGGTAACTCCTTAGGTCGAGAAAGAGGAATTGTTCGATCGGGACATCCACATGCAGTTAGTGCATTTTCAATTGGGGATGCCTCAGTTGCTGCACCAATGCGAGGAAAGTCTCTTGTAATAACGTAGAGCTGAATTAATGCGTTGCGAGAAAGGTAAAATCTATTGGTGTCTGGGCTGATATAGGCCATTACACCTGCTGTTCTGGTATCCCCTTCTACTGTAGTACTGGTCAGACGCAGGAGTATAGCTCCTAAAACTTGAATTTTCTCCTGGTTTGCGGCATAAAGTGTATGTTTAACAGGGATCAGGTCATCCTTTGAGAAGCCACATCTTAAGTAGTCTTGTAGTCCCCACAAACATGATTGTGCACCGGTGTCTGTAACCACAGTGACTGTAGATGGCTCAATCGATCGTACAGAGTGATTTATTTTTGTGTAGTATGTTGGCAATACACTCACTGTCAGCTTCAATGTAGGGTGAGTTGATTCCGCCTTATGCCACCCTTCATCGGTATTGAATAATAGGTGGTTTAATGGGATAGGTTTGTGCTGGTGATACTCCCGATGGTAATGGCGCCTGTCTCACCAAGAGTCTCCTGGGGTTTTCTTTGATCCTGGTTATTTATGGATTTGCTAGCTCTCCAGCAAGGAAAGCAGAGAGTGCGTTCTACATATCTCTTCTCACGTTTGCTCCATGACAGCTTATCCATGTCGGATCGACATACCCTGCATTTTATTCTGGCAGTGTGCCCAGACTGTTGCTGTTTTTTATGGGATGAGATGGCTTCGTTAGTACTGGAAGATTGTTTACACAATGCATCTCTGGCAATTTCCTTTGCTTCAAAGAAGGTGACAGTCTCTTCGGTCGTCTTGTTGTCAAGATCATTCCAGCCTAATACCTCTCGCTTGACTTCGTCATCGGCGATACCGGCAATCATGACGTCCTTGGCTATAACTTCTGTAAACCACATAAACAAATATGTCTTTCTTACATATTATTATTATAAGAACATGGTTTTCTAAACGAAAGAAATAGAGTCATAAACAAGAGTTAACAATCAGTCCTATATATATACACCCTCCGAATCTTCGCCATCGTGTTCTCTCCAGCCTCCATGCAGCTCATCATGGGATCACATCAATGACACTGTCCATTTTTAGGCCAGGCATCAACTCTGATATCAATAAGCTTAGAAAAGGATGCACCAGCTGTGACAATATCGCCCCATCACAACCATCTGCACCACCCAAACCAGCTCCATACCCGGACTACCCATTTCAACAGCTCTGTGGTGACTTCTTCCATTACAAAGGCCATTATTATCTCGCTTGCGTTGAAAGATACTCAAACTGGCCGATCGTCGAGGAAGCAAAGAATGGAGCCATTGGCTTGATTGACTGTTTAAGTCTAACCTTTGTCACGTAAGGTATACTGGACAAACTATCCTCGGACAGAGGCCCTGAACTCACTACCTCGTCCACAACTTCCTTCCTTCGCTACTGGGGAGTCAAACATTGCGTCTCCTCCGCTGCCTTTCCACATAGCAATTGCCACACTGAGGTTGACGTCAAGACCATCAAATGAATGCTGATGGACAACATAGGATCGAACGGCAACTTGGATACTGATGAAAAAGAAAAAGAAATAAATCAATAAATCAATAAATCAATAAATGAATATCCAAACACTCCGTCAGAATCCTACACCAGACAAGCCGTTACCCATGCCGATGGGACAGAACCGGTACTGTAATCAAAGTACGCCAGCATGACCAGTACATTGAATGTGTTGATGGATCCGGCTGCGCAACACTCCCTGTACAACAAAACATACCTTTTGATCAATTGATCCATCGATGGAAAGGACTACCATCTTCATCCACGGTTCCCACAGCTATCCGTCCACCAGTCACGGACACCGACAACGGACGAGAGAGAGGACAAACAGATTCAGAAGTCCCAAGACAAGTGGAACCCTCCACACCCACACCTCCGTTTGTTGCACTCGAATCAGAGACCATCAGTCCCCATGCGACCTCAGCAACACGAACAGTCCGTCCCGCAACACCTATATCACCTTGCCCACCATCACCAACTATCCGTCGCTTGACCCGAGAACCCCAACGACCAGCTCGTTTTGATGACTTCGACTTTGGTTGATATTAATATGGACTCGTTATTCTCCTCTGTACCAATGACTGGAGGGAGATAGAGAGTTATGAACACTATTAATATAGTTTATATACTTTCTTGTATCTTTCGTTTAGATCAAACATTGAATATATTTAGATATACTAAAACAAATGGTTTGACGCCTATCTACAAGGTTTTCACGAAATCTTATAAAAACACCAACCATTTAATTAATAAGATCGGGGCACTGCAAAAGCTTGGAATTCAGTGAAACACCCTTGTATTTAGCGCTGCAATCAAGTACTACTCTTATCTTCTTCTTCGTAGGGTGATGAACCGCAAAATGTGATAGTATCCAAAAACTTTCTACATCTTTTAGAGGTTCCGCATCTCGAGCATAACCAGAATCAATTACTTTGCTCATGAACTGAGTATATTCCTCTCTAAATGAATCATCACTAAATAAATTATGTTTGATACTTTCTGCACATTTCATAGCATAGACACGATTGTTAGGAATTGACACATCATTATCCCTGAAGGGCATTGGAACTTCGTAATGACCATCAACTAACCTTATATTGTCTTTCATCAATTGGAGAAAACGACAATCTTCTGTGGATAACGCTGTACCTTCACTGTTTGTTTCAAGCATATCTGCATTCCATACTTCCTTCAACAGTAAGCCCACATGCTCTTTGGACTTGTTTTCAATACTAAAACATATACTTGATGGCAATCCTGTCGAGATATCCCTTGCCGGCCAAGTCTTTGACCTGTTTGAACTTTGATGGTGTTGACACTTACATCAGTACTGGATTCAGATATGCTTCCAATGCACCAACCCAAGTGTGTGCGGTAAGCGTATGGTCCATCCTCCCTACTAGAGATGACTTCTAAGGGTTCCATAGCTTTAGGGCAATTACTACCAATCAGTAAAGCTACAGGTATGTCATTGTGCCAAATGTTCTGGCAACCCTTTCCAAATAACCTGTCTTCCCAAGAAAATTCCCTGATGGTACATCAATGTTTGTTAGTGGGAGATCATATCTACTATATATTTCAGGAAGCTTGATGTTTTCCATGGATCCAATTTCAGTTTCATGATCTTCAGAACAGCGAACAATGAAGACTTTAGCTTTTAAAGCTGGTGTAGTCTCATCCCCATGCAACATATTCGTCGAAAGAACAGTGCACGTTAGAAAACTCTATCAATACCTCTTCTTTGAAGAAACATCCCTCACTACACTCGTCTAACATCGCATACAAATTTATCTCTTTGTCTGGGTGAGTAGGATGACTTAGCCTAACGGGTACCACGATAATTACCATCACTATTGATAGTGTTTACCTTCAGAACATGTAGTAAAGTAGGATGGCTTTGAGAACAGTGTTTGCAGACTCTTCTTTGAGTACAGTCCTCAGCTTTGTGACCCAACTCAAAACATCCAAAACAGCGTTTCGTATTGTAGAGAAATTGTCTCCTGTCTTTAATCTGCTTTGACAGGTATTGTTCGCACTCATCTAAATCATGTTCCATATTACAATATGGGCACAGTATCTTGACATTAAACTCGTCGTCTGACTTATCTTGTTTTCTGATCCTTTGATCTTGTGCATCTTTTGTCTATACTGTAGCAGCATATGCTTTGATTTTATTCATTGCATTTCGTTTCCAACTGCTTCGCTTCACTCAGAGCATTACGAAAATATATCACATCATTCATGACAGACGATTCATTTCCCAGGAACTCTATGAAATCTACAAAGGCTGCCTCTCTCTCCTTCGTCTCCTAACTTTACATACAATATGAGTCCACTTGTCCGGCAAGTTAACAGGTAATTTTTACTGAATGTAACGAATCATCAATGGAGAATCAAGACCTTGAAGCAGACCATTCTTCTGGTAAGTCTGACACTGCAAGAGAAAACGATACAAACCTCTCAAGGCAACACCGTCACCGTTTTAGATCATTGGCCAGTTTTTTAACTTTTCCATATAGGCACATGCAATGCGTATCGGGTTACCATACTCCTTTTCCAACCACTGTAAGGCAGCATCATAACAATTATGCACACAATGTCTTATGAGTTCTTTCGCCTCACCACCAGTGTATTTTATTAATCGGTTGAGCCTACCACCAGGGTCCGACAAAATTTTTAGCTGCCTGTGGGCGTATAATTTTTGGCCAACCACTGCCTGATCAGAAATACTAAGAAGGTAGGGAAAAAATGAAAAACATATTTAATACATGTCTTTGGGCTGTGCAAACAAACCATTTTCGAACAAATATGTATATAAAGATACCAATAACACAATAATCATATTTCGACTGAGAGAAAAAATGAAAATAAAAGAAGAAAACGGAGAAGTCAATTTTAACCGAATAACACAGTAATTTAAGAGTAATATTTTATAGATTTAAAAGAAGGGCACATGCAGCATCAACACGTGATGTGTTTTTTTCACACAGATAGGTGACACGAGTAAATTCTTAAAATATGTTACGCATTAAATTCCCGTGTTATCCATATTTATTATTTTTTATTCATATAAACTTACCGTATGAAATGATAAATATAAGATATTGATATTTGTTTTTCGTTTCTTGACACGCTCCTCTACTCACCTCGTGTTTTAATCAAATCATTTTTACTTTTTAATCTATGAGCGAAAAATCATTTATAGAATAATTGTTTTCTGTTACTATGTCTCATCACAATAAGCCACCCGTTATGTTACTAAGGAAAATAGATAAAGGAGAGAATACGTCATACACAGGGACGCGCTATATATTTCATTTTTCTTTTATGTTTGATATAACATTGTTTTTACTTATTCAAAGGTTGCTTTTTTAGAAAATGAGGGTTTGCACCACCTTGCGTTAAATGTCTCATTGTTACATGCTGAGGACTTATTCTAGAGAAAAAGAATATGAACTTTTTAAAGGTGCCTGCAGGCGGCGCCCGTGCCGTTTTCGGACCCTGCTTTAAGGGACCAACTATAGAAAGGTATTATCATAGTTTCACTAACTTTCGCAAATGGTTGGTCTGACAAAAATTCTGATTTGACCTGCTTATCAAACTAATAATCAAGCTAAAAAGTCAAGCTAATAAACTTATGTGAGTCACAATTTTTGTTTTAAATGTTTGCGGGTATAAACTTTTGCGAATGGTAAAAAACTTGCGAAATCGTGAAAATTTCTATCCACGAAAGTTTCTACCAATAAAGTACTGGTTTTACTGCATTTGAATAATTATTTGTTGCATTTTAAGCTGTTGAACTATGTTTAAACCTTGGTTTACACCGAGTTATGATCAAAATAAGTTATGATCTGAAGCCTCTGTGTTTTTAAATATTTCCCATGGATATTTATTGAAATATTTTCAGATGCAGGTTAACATTATATTTGTTTTTTGATTTTTTTGAATCATATGTACACATCTTTCACAAATCTTCCTTAATGCTTTATATGGCAAGAGAGGTCAAAACAATTACGTCGCGATTATTTGAGTTATGAGGAAAAGAAGTATTGATAAAACTATACCGTTTCAGGATGTCACATGTCCGCTCAAATATACATGCCCAAAATAGGCCAAAAATAACTTGAGAGATTTAAGTCTGATGACCAATCATATTTTACCATTTTTCAAATTTCAATATCTCACAAACTGTATAGCTTTTTGCATGAAGTTAGAGGGATTAATTTTATTGCCTTTATTATTCTATTGACAATTGTTAGTAGGTTCACATATCCTTGTCAATTTAGTCAATCTTTAGTCATGTCACATATCCTTTCAATTTCTTGGTATACCAATCCAGCAAATTCCACCCCAATCCATTTTTTCACCCCACCAGTCCAAATTACCCTCAGAATTTTCATGTCTTTAGGTGATCCCGGGGGTAAATTATCACTATTGGGTCGCAATATTCAACCATCATGGGGTAAACATTTTTGGACTAAATTTCTGAATTAGGTCAAATTTTTCACCTGTATCTACGAATTTAGGTCAAATAGATATGAAAATGGGTCACAAATTATCACCCAATATATGGATGCCCTGGTGGTACATACCAAGAAACTGAACCCAGAGATATTGATACTTTTGTCTCAACTGCCAACAGAGCTGGAATAGACTATTACAGATGTAGTGTATTTATCAACACCTAAACTGGCAATCCTTAAACTTATTACAACAACAAGAAGATGACAGACTCCAATAGCTTGTTGCTCATTTCTTAAACAGTTAATTTATATCACTGGTTGCTTTCTGCAAGTGAAGTAGAGTAAAGTAAATAATTATCTCTATTTCATTTCAGGGTCTGTTTGCATTATCAAATGACGATGATGCTGAAGTACGTAAGAATGTGTGTAGGGCAATTGTTATGCTGCTGGAAGTCAAAGTTGAACAACTCATACCCAACATGAACAGTCTTGTGGAGGTAAGTGTTTCATTTATTGACAAAATTCAATGTTCACTGTAGCAAGATTTCGAGCCAACATATGTAAGGTTAAAGCTGTTATATTTATGCTGTTATAGTGTGAACACACCTGTAGACTAGGGTCTGACTTTGACGCATAAGTCCACTTAAAAAAATGTTTTTCCTCTTTTACCCTTGTTCGCAACTTCTTTGACACAAAAAGACAATGATAACATCTAACTGTTGCAAAAACAAGAGTCCATAATAAAGACATTATTTGACGATATAAACTTGCTCTGAAAAATTAAGGTCAAAAGATATACCAGAAGACACTGAACTAGATTTTTATGTACAGTGAAGAGGCCTGTTATTATAGTACGCCATGGTCAAGAAGCTTCCTTTATGCAGGTCTCATGTGGGAGAGTATCAATGTCATATGAATCTTCATCGTCATCATATAATTTCCATTCACATTCCCAGAGTTTAGCCGTTCTCACAAGAGCTTTTTGTGATTCCAGGGAAGACAGTCCAATATTTCCTAATTCTGCAAGTACTTCATAGACTTCTGGTCTGACATTACATTCAGAGTTTCGGACATGTCTCAGATGAGAGGATAAGCGTTAACCCTTTTCCTTTGCAACTGGGGTAAATAGCCTTCGTCTTTTTGAGTCTTCATAATCGAATTCTGCCACAGATTCTGGAACTTATTCCTGACATGCCTTCATCTCCTAACTATAACTTCCTTTGCCACCACTTTCCTGCATGTTGAAATCATCTGCATAGGAGAACTGTTCGAATTTATCTAATTCCCATGCACTTCTACGATTATACTTGTCTCTCTTCTACAGACCACCACACTCCATAAGTCTATATGTCCTTTGATCATTCAGATAATCCACGTCGTTAGAGCTCATTTTTACACCCCACTCTTCACGGCATGAGAATATCTGGAATTGATTTGGTTACACCACCACCAGAAGTATCTTTTTTAAGAAAATGAATGGATGTTACCCCCTAACCGAAAAATCTTTTATGAGCCAATACTACAAATACAGCGAAAGGGGTGAGCAGGAAGGTTCCAACAGTCATGAGAGAATGTTGTCTTCTATTCTATCTATTCTATCTATTTATATCGAAATTTCTTTTACAATGAATGTGTGGTTCCTAAATGCAAGTGTTTTCTTCATAATAAAGAGATTAAGTTTTCTTATACATTATAAGCAATCAATTTCGATTTTAGAATACAAGAATGCGCTAATTCAAAAGCAGGTGGCTTTGTCCAATCAATAAGTTTCTTTTTGAAAGAACAAGAATGTGAGTAAAAAAGATGTTATAAGAGAAAGTAACAAATGTGTTTAGTGGCTATCCAATATTATTTCTAATTAATAATGCATGAACATCCACCGTATGATTAATATGAACTAGTAAAATTTTATATTCCTCATTAAGAATTCATGTAAAACCTACTGCCTACAATTTCGTATCTTATCATAACGCCTCATTAATATTGCATAACCAACCTCCATTATTCATAGATCTTACTGTGGACTAACTTTTATTTGTGATAGACCATGATCTCACAAACATGATTATATTATACACACAATTTTCTTTTGAAATGACAGAAATTAGTATTCAGTGATAACACAAAAGATTATTATTTAATGAAGATACCACAGTCTGTTTTCCCACCCAGTGAAACATAGGTAATTACAAATCACATTGAAGGTTTATTACAAAGAAATGGGTTTTTCAATGCCCTACTTAAAAGCTAGAAGAATCACTATGTGATTGAAAATGGTCAAAATGATGGATTGTATGAGTTATTATATACTAAGTGGCATTTGTAAATAGTGGACCGTTTGATTTTCATTTTTATCGCCGGGGGCTAGTAATAGTAGGATCAAATCTTTGAAACAGCCATAATCCAGATAGAGGAGGGAATGGGTGGGGTAAAAAAAAATGTGTTTATGTACTTAAGATAAACTTAAATGTAAATAAAGGATCCTGTTTTGAGACAAACTTTGTAATCATGTTATCTTTCTAGTATATGCTTGTTCGTACCCAAGATAGTGAGGATTCAGTAGCATTAGAGGCATGTGAGTTTTGGCTTGCTTTTGCTGAACAGCCAATTTGCAAACAAGTTCTCCAACCCTTTCTCCCAAGGTATGTACAATATTGTTTTTTAATTGGAAATATATCTTGCTAATATTTTATGTGGCATATTCAGTTACATTTTTTCGGTTCATTCTTTTTATTGGTTAATGAATCTGTTAAATATTTTTTCAATTATTTTATTAGGTTGGTACCAATATTAGTTAATGGAATGAAATATTCAAGTATGGATGTCATGCTCCTCAAGGTAATTGAATCTAAGATTCTCTTAATAAAATGAGCTATGATATCTTAATAACCCCTTAATAACCCCGTTCAAGGTAATTTGGTGTTGAAAATGGTTATGTCCATTTATACAATGTTGCTTTAGGGGGTGACTTAACAGTAATGTGATTTATAATTTAATGTTTTCAATTCACTATTCCTCAGGGTGATGTTGAAGAAGATGAGACAATACCAGATAATGAGCAAGATATCAGGCCTAGGTTTCATAAAGCCAAAACTCATAATGCAGAGGGCGGTGTAAGTATTTTGCTTATTTTACTTGAATTTTTTTCATTTAGTGGATTATGGACCAAATTAGTTTCCTCAGAACATAAATTCTTAACTTAATGTTTTGACTTAAACTATTGATTTCATTCCACTCATGCAATGTTAACAAGGTTATCCTTGTTTCTTAACCCAATGCTTAATAGGGCTTATTCTATTTTTTCCATTTGCGCAAAAACTCCTTGCACACGGTTGAAATTATGTATGACAATAAAAATATATCCATAATAATATGTAATATATGACAAAAAAATTTTCTTCTTTTTTTGTGTGCACAATATTTTGTGCACTTTATGGTAACACTGCGTGCATGTTGCATGCACATTACGAGAGTGCACGCAAATGGAAAAGCCCTGATTAATTGAAAGAAAACAGGACTAAGATTCATATTTTCCGTTGCTTGAAGTTTTGTTTATTTCAAATTTGGCGTATCTGTGAATCCTCTACTCAAAAACGTTTATCTTTCCGATTCAAAGATTCAAAATGATTGTTTGCTCAGATGCCTTTGTATGCAAATTTGTTCTCAATGAATTGATTTTACTTTTCATTTTTACAGGAGGATAGTGATGATGAAGATGACCAAGATGATGATTCACTATCTGACTGGAACCTCAGTAAGTTTCTTTCTTTTCAATCAAATCTTCGAATTACAAAACACGAAAAAAAAGAAAAAGAAGAGGATTTAATGACATAACACCCCATGGAATAACATTATATAACACCTCATAACATATCTCATTAGCATATTAATATTGAACAAACTTTACCAATGCATTTTATGGGAGCATTCAATAATTGTAATTACGTCACAATGGTTGCAGGGAGGGGCAGGAGTGGCGGAGTCTTCTACAAGGGTACGAAATATAAAAGCAACAACTTAGGCCCTTGTCTATTGTTTTATTTTACTTTTATTTTATTTTATATTCCTGGACATGCCTTTTGGTATGGATATGTGGGACTATAAGAGCTACAACATAATAAAGAATTATGATATGTTTTTGGATTAGTTTTCGAGCAAATCACGAAAAACAGCTAACTAACTTTATTCGACTGGTGGTAACTCCGTACCAAACGATCAGAATGACTTTCCACTTAATATGCAATCTAGATCTAGATAAGCGAAAATCCATGGAATCGTAAAGGTGTCAAAAAACGGGCAACTTCCAGACACCATATCTCAAGACCCAGAATTTTGCCAGTTTTTTTCAGATGTGTATGATTAGGGCTATCTTTCTGCCAACAAAAAATACTGCAGTTAGTGACTGCAGTTAGATAATTTGTTAAAAAAAACTAAAAATAGAGACCAGACACTTTATCGAAAATCTGGCTTAGTCAGTTTTCCTAAAATTTAAATTCTACCTCTATATGCCAATTTATAAAAGAAATCACATTGTATTTCTTCATATTTTTTGGGATGACAGATGGACACAGGGACATACAGACTTTTTGCAATTATAGCTAAAAGTTGAGAATAAGGTATTTTAGTGGTCCAATTATCATTAATGTATACAACAAGAAACAAGCTGGCATGTCTGCGCATTCCTATCCATTTGAATAACATTAATTTAGTCATACCCTTTCATTACTTTTGGGCATTGTTTAGTCCTGCATCTGCATGTCTCGTTCGTTGTGACAATTTCCCCAACAGACATGATTTTCTTTCCGGCAATTGCCAGATTTTCAGCAAAAAGAAAAAAACTTAAACCAATTTTTTTTTGAGTTCTTCTATTTTCACACTATTCCTTAGTATTTTGTTTTCTCATCTTATTTATATGCATAATATAAGAAAGACAATAGTCCAAAACGTTTTCCCAAAATCAAATCAAATGTTTTGTTTTTACTTTAAAACATTTGAAACACAATGTCTTCATCAATTCTATGAAATATATTATTTTATGAGAGACATATAAAGACAACTGTCAGGAGTTTTTTTCTTCTGTTTTGATTTATTGATCTCTTTACTTAACTTTATTTCTCTTTATCGTTTCGATGACAACAGAACAGACAAAATTGTTTTGTAAACAGAATTATTCCCTGTGAGTTTAAAAAAGAGAAATAAATTATTTAATAAATAAGGCCATGGTTACTTAATACTTCGTTTAGCATAACCTGCCTGCTTCATGATATTTCATTTAAATAATGCGCATTGAAAAAAATTATTTTGTCAAATTCAGATCACTTTTTAAAAACTTCATTGAAATAGCATCTTTAGTGGAAATATCCCAACATCTGAAAGGTGTAGCGTTGACATCTGTGTTAGCAACGGCTATACGGCTAATGGCATGAACTATGTTGCCAAACACCTTTTACCTTTCTTTATTTATCTTTTTCATATAATTATTAATTTTTAGTATAAAAAAACGTCTGTTGAAAAACCCGCTCGGTAAAACATTATTGATGAATCATGCACATTATAGGCTATTATTTCAGTTTATAAATAATGCATAATGAATAATACCCACATTCCAAGTCACGCTAAACGAAGTATTAAGTAACAATGGCGGCCTAAGTAAGAAGTGTCGATTATAAAAGTATGTCTAGTTAAAGAATAGTTTTACTTGTGACACTCATTTATAAAAAATATATTATGATTAATTGCAAAAATCACTCATTTACACACCAAATATTCAACTCTATCAAGCAGTTATGCGTCTCAGAAAGATGATTTTAGCCAGTTTAGAGGGGTAAAATTCGAAAATGTTCTGCACGTCGGTGACAACCATGGTGGCGCCTCCTTCGTCACAGCTGTTAGGATATTTTTCCGGCAAAATGTTTCAGAGATTGTTTTTGATCTTCAGTTTTTAGCAAAAGAAAAAAAAATTAATTTGTATGAATAAACCCTTTTATGTATTGGTTCGTCCTATGCTTTACTGCTAACTCTTCTAACAGAATCATTTCATCATCTTTTTTAACATCACTCCTCCCCAAATTTAGTTTCTACTTTTTTACTTGTAGGTGTCAAGAATTAGATTTCTTACAAAATCAGAGAAGTGCTGAGTTGGAACTTCGTCAGTTAATGATGAAGCCTGGTATGTGTTTGTGTATACTTCTTGATATGTTCGTCATATTTATTGACTGGTTGATGATTGATTTGATCTGGTGTTGATATCAGTGACATAATGTCAAATCAGATGCCAACATTTTGATTTTTATGTCAAAAAGTTAATAGTCATGATTTTTTTTTAAATAATTGCTGTGGGCATTTTTTCTTGATGTTTTAAATCCGACTTTTGTAATCCTTTCGAAATCAGGATGTTTAAATTTTTGTCACAATGTTTTAAAAGTCTGAATAAGTTTGGGAAATTGGGGTTTTCAACTTAGGTTAAACGATTTTCCTGATTTTCTGCATTTTCTTAGAAGTTGATAGTTAAAACCGAACTTAATTTGACAGAATTGTATAATCTGGGAAAAAATATTGTGTTACTCTCAGTTTCTCAGGAATACTTATTTTTTCTATTAGAATTGGTTCTTTCTAGAAAATTTGGGAATACATAGATATACCAAGATGGTTGTTTATTGCAGGTCCTCTAGAGATCTTGCTTCTTTCTTTCTTAGATGACGAGAAGACAGAATATGATACTAATAGAGAAGCAGAATTACTGGCTAAAATATTGAGTTTTGTCACCAAACGAAGTAATATTATTGATCAAATGGATGAAGATAGAATAAGGTAAGAGCGCAATTCTTAAACAAAAAATAGATTTTGATGAACTTCATGGTTTAAAGTGTCTAGATCTATACCATTCTGACCCTGGTGGTTAAATGGAAGACAGTATTTGCAATGAATAAGAAAGAGCAATGTCATGTATTTCTTTTTATGAAATAGTGAACTTTTATTCTTTCAGGGAAGAGGAGGAAGATCAAGAGATTCTTTTAATGATGGCTGGTCAAGGTATGCCAATTTTCTTTTTGATTTGCTGAATTATTCGATACATTTCAGTCATGTTGTGTCTAATTATAATACTAATTATATTTTAAATGTCTTTTGACGACATATTTGGATGAGATTAGGCCTTAGAAATGCATAGGGATGATGTTATATAAATACTTTTCTACGGGTCCAAATATTTTCTTTATTCATTATTATGCTGCCAGTTAATAGTTTTTACATTATATTCTGTTTCATACTATCATTGATAGTTTTAAAGTATCCAATTCGTCCAGAATGTTTCAAAGTAATTGTTTATTTTGTTGCATTATCCATTGGATGATGCTATCGACGAATTTATCAAAGCTTTATTTGAAGGCTACGACTTTAGTACCCTTGAAAGAAA
>JAUKPT010000631.1:0-18717 GCA_032273505.1 Nanomia bijuga
TACTGCCAAAAAGAATTGCTCTTATCAAAAATGAGTGTCTTCATGAAGACACTGAAGACACTCTAGATCCGCCACTGAACATATAAATAAAACTTCAAAATGGTAAAGACATCTATAACGCAGGGCAATCGAAAGAAATAAAGCACGTATAATTGAAATTAAATCACGTACTAACACAACTGTCAAGTTTTGAAATAGAACATGCAATATTTTATGAATTGTTGCAGACGGCAAGCTGTTCTTATTTGTACAACTTCATCAATTTCATTCATTCTGCCGCAGAAAATCTTCACTTGAAACAAGAGGCAATAGTAGAGACAATAGTAAATCCTGTAATTTTGTATACACTAATTACCGAAAATTTCGGACTCTTTTTATTTCGTACATTTAAATTTTGGACAAACATTCAGTGCAATATCTCGAAATTTATCAGTGAGGACTTCTTACTTTGTTAGAAACATAGTTATTATACCATATGGTTAGGAAACGCCATTGAATTATGGTAAAGACATCGTCATTTCTTGAGATGAAACTATCAATAGATTTCAATACATATAAAAATATGTTTCCTAACCATTTAGATATACTAAATTTGTTAGAAAATACATGGATATATAAGAAGCTGTTTTCTTATACCCATTTCCTTAAATGATTACCAGGATAGCACTCCTTGTCTTAAAATGATGTCACACAACAATTGTGTCTAATTCACATATGTTTTTTACTCTCATTAGTTGCTTAACACTTACTTCGTTTTTGGTCTACTTTCAGCCTTGGAGCTGTGCAACTAAATTCCTGACAAAAGGAAACATGGATTTTTCATTTTATTTTTTGTTTGTTCTTTTTTTCTATTTTTTTCAATTTTTTAATTCAATAAAATTATAAAAACAAGGAAGAAATAAGTGATTTCTATTGATTCAGACCCTAAAACAGGGAATAAATTAGAAAATGCTATGAGAAAAAAATTATATATACCGTTGACTCAATATGATCTGCCAAGCAGAAAAGGGCTTTTTCTCCTTAAATTCAAATGTGACCAATTAAACTTAGTTTCTTCTATTCCATTTTTTAGATGATAAATAAAACGAAAAAAAGAAATTTATAAAAAAAGAAATCAAAAAATCAAAATCGCCTGTTTTGGCAACAAGAAAAGTATAAACAAAGATGGCAAATCCTAACGACCATAAATGTAAATGCATCACAAAAGATTATAACGATACCGTAAACTATTACGTTAAAGACTACTGCCAAAAAATTCGCTCACACCAAGTGAAAGAATATCGCCGAAAACTATACGAAGAATTTACCGACAATTTAACGTTACATGGCTACCGACAGTTAGTTTCCGAGAAAGGTTGGCGAAAAGTCTCGTGGATTATTGTTATGTTAATTCTAGCCTCGTTTGCAGTTTATCTTTTTTTTCATATGCTTAGAGATTTCGGACATAAAACTGAATTAGAATATGAAATTCAAGATGGCGGATTAAATCTAAGTTACCCCACTATTACGATATGTACGAACAGTCCAGCGTATACTAAAGACTCTTTTCGTAATTTTCCTCTGAATATAACCGAGGACGAATTTAAACAGTTCTACCTCGAAGAGCTATCTAGTGTTAACCATATCTATAACCGTTCCGCAAAATCGGAGGACATAATTCGAAGACTTGCTGAACATAACATTACGTCATACAAAGATGTGTTAGAACTTTTTGATAATACAATTGAAGACACTACAGATGTATGGAAACAGTTTATAAATGGACCCACGTGCTATTGGGGTGATAAACCATGTGACCTTAAAACTGACTTTAAAGAGACCCTTCACTGGAAATTCTCACTTTGTCACCAGTGGAATTTCTATGATAAAAACGGAAAACCTAAAACACAGTCATCAGGGGAAGAGACACTGACAATGTTACTTAATATCCATGCACGCAATAAGTTGGTTAGCTTTTATCCGTTTTACGGTCTGGTGCTTTATATTCATCCGTACGGAACGCCTCACCAGCTGTCGTCACATACCGACTCAATCGGATTGCAAAGTGGTATGTTTACAAGTGTTGATATTGGAGTAACCGAGGTATCGTATTTATTGATTGGTTCGTTCTCCGTTTCTTTACCTTAAGTTCACCCCGGTCAACTCTAAGTGACGAGTGAGTTCCAAAGAGTCGTGATCATTCAAACTGATTCACTCTCTTCATTTTGATAAATTGTCTAACCTATCTAACCTATATTTTCTCAAGATGACATTTTCAGAGTTTGTAAAAGTTTTGACGATCCATTTCTACGATTGCCCTTTTTTCCTTTTTTAAATGCACATTTTTGGTTTTCAGAAGTGTCATTTTCTTCCCCAGCTCTTTTTATTCATCCACTTTTTCTTCTTTCAGGTGAACCTGCTTCCGACCCCATACTCAACGGGTTGTGGTGAGAAGGAGCTCACCATCATCAAGAAGTTCCCTTATTCGCGTGCCCTGTGCGAGGTCGATTGTGTACTCGTCAAAATCGTCGAGAAGTGTGGATGTGTTGGATTCGACTTTGAAAATCAGGTCGGAGGTAAGTGGAATATTCCTTGATTTTTACTCTTAATATACTCTGCACAGATGTAGACTTGGAATCATCTCAAAAATTTGTCTTACTTAGACTATAGATTAATTGAATATTACATCATGAAGAATCTGATTGGTTTATTCAAAATTGTCACAATTTGATGTTTTCCTTATGTAAAAAATAATGATATCATTAGACACTAAATCTTTTTTTTTCTTCATTTTTCAGATAACATCAAAATATGCAATGTCGAAGAGATGAAGTGTTACAATAGACATCTTCGTAAGTTCTTTTATGAATCCTTCAATTTTACTAAAATTTTACTATTGAAAGTTTTCTTTAAGCTCTTTTAATCTTTTAAGCTAGTCTGGTTCATGTAGGCAGATTTGAACCATTAAAAAGGAATTTTTCGCTTACTCTTTGTTTTTAGATTTAGATATGGTTTCGTGGTATCTTTTCATCTAGTCATTTTTAAGATCTCTTGTTTGCAAGCATGTTTCAATCAAACCTCCACTAATCCTATTTCAAATGAGCTTTTTTCATAAGGGAACGTCCAAAAATAGAACTTCTGTGAGTTGGCGGACTTTTTCCACTAAGGGGGAGGGAGATGGGGGGAGGGGGAGGATGTTGGCCTAAAAATTGCCTTGTTCGCTAAGAAAAAACATAGATAAATATTTGTATCATAGGCGTCGAATTTTTAATAAAGCATTTACTGAGGGGTAAGATGAAGTTGATACTTAACACGTTTTTCTATCTTATTTCTCTAGAGGACTTCAAGTTGACTTGCATCAAGCATGCGTCCACGTGTCCCCGTGAGTGCACGTACTACAAGTACCACTTCCAGCGTTCACTGGTGATGACCATCGGTGACGAGATGATGCATGATGGCTTTAAGAAGATCAAAGGGTGGAACAAATCGCACGTGGAGACCGAACATTACATGAGGTGAGTGTAATACTTTATTTTTGCAGCATGAACCACATTGCGACTCCACCCGAGGGGCGAACAGGTTAAAAAATCACAAAAACCCCCCCCCAAAAAAAAAAAAAAAAAAAAATCCCATTCTAAACCATAATGTTACTGAATTTTGCATCTTTATTACAAATGGATCAAGAAAGGCAATCAAAACAGATTAGTATTGTGACTTTTGTCGGGGGATGGTACGAATTTCCCTTTCTTTCGACCATTTTTATCAACAACAGAACATCGGGTATCTTTTGTTTGGAAAACGATATGAGGCTAATTTGTTTTGGATAGGTTTATTTTGTTAAAAGACATATATCCACTAAATCAAATTTAAAGTTACTGTCGTCATTTTTTGGCAATTAGCACTTGGCTGGCAGTTTTTTCTATAGAAGTATAATGACGCATGGCTTACAGAATATTACACGGCCTGATTCTTTGCTATGGACTTCTCAGTTGTTGTATCTCCCCCCATAAAGCTTTTAACGTGAAAAATCGTGCGCACGTAGTTATGATCAAAGGAAGATATTTCGGAAAAAAAACGGAGAAAATAAAAGAGAAATTTATGAGAAAATGAACAATTCTTCATTTTCAATAAATCCTATCAAATCTCTAATTTCAATACACTTGAAGCTGTCGGAAAAAGATATCAATAAATATATGATCTTCATCAAACCACCTGCTGAGGTTTGTAGTAAAAGATTAATTTCTCAAGGACTTATTGAAGAAAGGAGTTAAAATTTAAATCATCTTGTAAGGCCAAGGCCAAAAAGAAATATGGTCGGTTCCGGTTACATAGGTTAGACAGGGAAGGGTCGGTCGTTCGGGGTTTTATTTTATTTTATTTTTTATTTTATTTTATCCTTTCGGCTTATAAAGAAAAATGTCTCTATAATTTGTATACTTTTTAAGGATGGAACGTTATTGTCAACTACTCAACGTTCATTTTATCCCCTAACAATTAGGTTGAAGTTAAAGTTGGAGACAAATCTAAATCTCTGTACACTTTTTGACAAGCAATTTTGATCGTGAGGAGGAAAATAAAATCTTTCGGGTCGGACATTTTTTCGCCATAAAGAGAGTATCGGTCGGGTAACCGGAACCACACATATATTTTATTTTTGGCCTAATTTTTTACTACGGACAATAGAGCTTGAAACAACCAGATATAATACATCGGGGGAAAAGTCGAAAGGAAACGGCATTGAAATATAAAGTAAAAAATTTCTTTTTTATTTTCTCCGATTTTTTTCGAAATATATTTTTTTGATCATAACTACGTGCGCATGATTTTTCACGTTAAAAGCTTTATGGGAAATACCTCAACTGAAAAGTGCATAGCCGTGTAATATTCAGTAAGCCATGCTTGCAACTGTGTTTTTATCTGAACAGGCTTTTGAAATAGACTTTAGTAAATGAATTAAATTCCATCCATGATCGACTCTTATTCGTCGTGAACCATATTTTTCATCGTCAATGAAGAATTCTAGAAGATAATGAACATAAAACATAAAAAGTAACTTACTTGTACTAATACAGTTGGCGCATTGACTTGATAAACTGTTTGAACTATCAGCCTTTCCGATTAAACTACTTGGACGACTGCCACCAGAGTTGTCACCTTTGTTCAGTTCTTCCACTTCTACTTTGAGTTCCTTCACAAGATCGACCTGTTTGCACAAGTTGTCTAAAAGGTCCACACGTTCACTTTCGAGTTTTTCTTTTGTTTTCAATACTTCATATAGATGCTGTCCCAACTCGGTTGCATTACATGATGAGAAGTCATCCGTACTTCGAAGTGAGTCCGATTCAGCTGAAAGACTCGGTTGGTGGCAATGGGCTTTCTTTCGTGTATTACCTTTTTTTCCGAGTGGCGGTAACTCTTCTTCTTCTTCCTCATCTAGACGAAAAGTGATCAATAGAAGGCATAACATTTTCAACCATATTCAAAAGATTATGCATAAAATTGCTAATTTCCAGATTATATCCTTCATTTCTTTTAATATGAAATGGGAAAAAAGCTGAAATACTGACAGCGCAATTCTTCCTACTGACCGTGAATGAAGATTTAAAACAAACCTGATTCGTTTTCAGAATCATCAGACTCATACTCGTCCCCACGTGACTTGTTCAGAGATCTCTGTTGGCCCTTGGATGCTTGAAGGTTCAAGAAACTCATCAGCAACTGCTGTTTGTCTTGATGTAAACGTTCCACCTGAGAGTGAAATTAAAAAGATGGTGTCATAGTAAGTAGAAGACAAATCAAAAAATATTTGACCATAAGACCATACTGATAAAGAAATAAGGCTAGAAATGTTACTCGTGCTATCAATATTAAATAGTATAACATAATGCCAGTTCTTTGATGGTATAAAATGGTTTAGGTTTAAGTCCAAGATGCCAATAAAAACTTTTTATCGTTTGCCATTCAAAAAAATGACTTCGACAAAAGAGAACAATGAAATGCACGAAATTGTCACCTCGTCTTCTAATCCTTTCACATTCTTTTGCGTTTCATCGAGTTCGCGTCTCAACAAGTCTCTCTCTTTACTACATTCGCAGTTTTGGGTTGGTAGTGATTGCTTCAAGTTCTGCACCTCCATACGTTGTGACAAAACGAATTTCATATCCTTCAAATCTTGTTCAAGTTCGTCTCGTTCTTCTTTTAATTCTTCATAATCTTGAAGTTTTCGACTGGGCGTAATATGCGAAACGACTTGCTTCGTGATGATTTCAGCTTGTTCTTGTAGCGATTCCGCTTCTTTATCCTTCGACACGTGATCTTCTCCAAGTTTTTCTTGCAGTTCCATTGAAAGCCGTTCTAAGAATTTCTTGAATGCATCTTGATCTGATTCCATCTCGACAGCATCGTGTTGTAATTTAGCTAACTTCAGTGAGGCGATATCAAGTTCTTGTTGGGCAGATGCTCTCTCTTTTTCAATTTTCTCGGATGAGAGAGTTATAGCTCGCAATTCACTAAGCGTTTCCCTGAAAAGAAAAGATTTGACTGAGTCAAAAGCAATTCGCAAATGTGAAAATTATGATTTTTTATTTCTTTTCCTTTTTCCGAATTCAAAACGAAAGAATGATAGAAGGACAGGCTGTCTTTTTATCTGCCGTGCGGCGAGCAGCGCACAACTCCAAAACTGTGAGGAAGGTAGCAATACCCCCAAAATAAACATTTAAATGCTAAAGAATAATGTCTTCTACAATAAAACAAATAATGTTTATCAATCATAATATTTCTACGGCCACTAAGGTTGTTTATTACTTTTTTAGATATTATATTGAAGAATACTAGTATGTACCGAGGGCGCCTTTAGAAATTACACCTTTTCCAGGCGTGGCGAACGACAATTTTTCCTGAGCTTTTTGAGTTACTATCTTTACCATTCGCCGGGACCCGGATCTTTGATTTGGGGGGGGGGGACACTAAACAGACATTGTCTGTTGAAAAATATGAAAACCTTTTTGAGATGTCCCATTACCTCTAACGTTATCTATCTTACGTTACTTTTTGTGAAAATTCAAAAATTTTGATAGTGAGCTTATCTCCTGATTAGAATTATCAAAGTCTTATTAATTATCCAGCAAAAATTAACATACATATTAATATATATATATATATATATAAAGAAAAAGGAAAGGAATAGAGTAAGATGGACACTTCAAATTATCCTCGAGGGAGAACATATGCTTTAAAAAGCTTTAAAATCTAGATTCTTGCTCGGAGACAGCCAACAAAAAACACCCTGGAAGAAGAGTTTACATAAGAAATGAAAGGTGGGAAAATATTGACACATGAGTAAAATGTATAAACAACGCAAATTATAAGTTGTATAAGTTGTATAACAAACCTGTATTTTCCGTCTGTCTCCTTGACCCGTTGGTCTGCGTCCTCTTTTGCCTTTTGTACAACATTCACCGTGTCTTTCAATGCCATAATTTCATGTTTCAATTCGATCTGGATTTCTTCAACACTTCTGAGTTCGTTCTGAAGAGTATCCTGTTTAGATTCACTTTCTTTCAGTTCATCTTGATATCTTTTGATCTCGGATTCTGCTTTCGTTATCGTTCCAAGTAAAGCACCTTTATCTTGATCACTAGCCTTTTCTCCAGTAGTAGATGAAAAGATACCTTAAAAAGATCAGAATTGGTTTCAAAATCCAACCATCTTACCCATGGATGCTGTAATTTGTTTCAAGCAAGTGTTATAATTAAACAAAGAGTACAAATTAATTTCAATTTGAATTTCAATTGAAAAACTGAAAGGTTGACAAGTTCTTTAATATTACATTAAAATCAGAAAAGTCTTATGATCATCGTCAAAAGACCAAAGTTTACTTGGTTAAACTTGCGACTTATGTTAACTAAAGAAACAACCATGGAACAAATATATATCAATATTAAAGGAACGCACCACTTTTTCTCGTTTCGTTGACGTCTTTCGTTAATTGAACCACTTTTTCTTTTAACTGTTCTTTTTCGTTCTTCAAGTCTTGTACAGTATTTTCTAAATGTTTTTGTTGGGCTAGAAGAGAAACACATCGAATTTGTACTTTACGATGGTCTTCATCTATTCGTTGCCGGTCTTTTATCAATTTAGTACGTTCCTGTGCAAAAGCTTCAGCTTCATACATAAGTCTCTGTTTCGAAATTTCAATTTCTGGTTGTTTATTAATATTAGGAGCTGCTTCAGTGTTCTTTGCTGCCGATTCTTTAGAAGATTTCCCTCGTAGATCATTTACTTGGTTTATTAACGTCGCACGTTCTGTTTTTAAAGATTTATTTTCATCTTCAAATCGTTTTAATCTTCTCTCGTGCCACTGGATTTTTGTTTCGAGTTCTTCTTTTTCAGAAATGGATTGTCTTTTTTCACGTTCCATTTTCTTTGTAAACGATATGTAGGTATCTAACTCTTTTCGACTCAAAAAGAGTTTTTGTTTCAAGGAATCAATTTCTGCGTCCTTCAAAACTTTCACTGAAATTGCTTCCATATTTGTATCACTTGAGCTACCCGTCTTTAATACATTGTACCAGCGATCTCGCATATCACTGTCGAACAGATCGACTTTCTTGATGATACTGCGCATAGCATTCACTTCAACATCAGATATGTTATAGTCCCGTTTCAGACGTTCAATTGCTTTATTTGGAAGTTTAACTGGCTCATCGGAACCGTCGATCGTATGTGCTCTTGTGTTCTTTAATGGTTGACTTGTCGTCCTAAATAAAGTTATAAAAGCTTAGTGGATAACTGCAACTCAAGAAGTTATGAAAAACACAAATCAATAACTTTTAAACAATAATATACATTCATTCTCCCTCCATTCTCTTGATTATAGCAGCATAATCAAAACATATGATGGAATCAAGACACGTTTGCGTTCATGGCAGAAAAACACATTCATCTGTTAAATCACTGACAATGAAGAAACGAACTAAAAGCTGTAAAAAAACATCTGATCAAAAGCAAAAATTTCACAATTCGCAATTTTTATGGATGCATGAATCAAATACAAAATAGAATTACTATGACGTTGTATTCGTTGGATATGAAGGAAAGATATTGTTAGATAGGATTAATGAATTGTTACAATTTGAATCCTTATGTGTCCTTATATTCATTGCAGTAATAAAGAAGACCTCAAAATATCACCGTGAATGCACGTAACAGAGTGAGAATTATGGTTCGTACCAATCTACTAGCCTTGAATTTACATATAAATCGAATCAATCTCACCAATATCATGTATTGATACTATTTATATGCGAGAATGATTCGAGGGAAATGAAGGATTCCATAGTGTGACCATAATGTGACCTATTTTTGATTGCAGTCATTGTATGCACTGTTATTCTGTCTTTCTTAAGTTTGGGTGAAACGATAAGAACATCCGATTGAACATTTGTTCGGTTAAGTTTCGTCATTTCGTTCGATCGAGTGTTCTTATCGTTTCAACCAAGCTTTTAACATGTCTACTCTCGCAATATGAAGTATTTCAAATAAAACAAAAATGAAAAGTGAAACAAAATGAATGGTGCTTTGAACAGTTCCAGAACGCAAGTATTAGAAAGTTCACGTAATCTAAAATGTTCGTAGTGTTGAGCAGTTTATTGCCCCCACTTTGAAATTAGCATCCGCTAAACCAGTTCATTAAATTCGTGGACTTAATTGCTAAAACATGGTCTGTAGAGATAACATTAGTTAAACCTAAAATATCTACATTTTTAGTAAAAAGTAATTTATACCAATCATCATTCATTACAATTGAAATTTCACATCAAACTACTTTTTTAACAAAAACCGTCACATACCTTGACACTGGAGTTTTGGATCTATCAGGTCTTTCTTTAAGAGATGTTGCGTTTCTTTGTCGAGTGAGCTCCATATTTTCTTTGCCTCCAACTGCTTTCTCTGGTGGTACTTTCACGGCTTGAAAAGAAAAGTAAACATCAATTAATAAATACATTTATAGAATACATATCTTAGATACTAAAAGAAAAAGTAACTTGTAACTTCATATTCATCTTATCTTCTTGGAAAATTTACATTTACGCGATAACAACTTGTTTTGTACAAATACAACTAATTTGATGAAGTAAGAAATATCTTACACATCGAAGGATTTAAGAACACTTCATCTAATTTAATGATACGATTTCATATCAAATAGAGTTCTTAATGCTTAATCATAATATTGGCTAAAGGATTAATTCGTGCATAGAAACCAGCCTTTCCTTAACCTACTGAGACATTTAGATGTTAACATGTACCTGGATTCTCCGCAATCGATTGATTTAGAAACGACTATGAAAAAAGATTGCAGAATAATACTAAATTATGTTTTTATAAATTATATCAAAGCTTATATTAACGGGATATTTTTCTCGGTCTTTACGGGAAAATAAAGCCCGAAAGTGTTAAGTGCAGCCCGAAGCGAAGCGGAGGGTTGTGCGCAGTATTTGAAGGAAGTTTGGGGAAGTTTGCGAATCTCTGTTTCTAATCGCAAGCAAGGGAACACGACGAAACCCTTTTTGTCAACCTTATAAAATCAAAATCTGCGTGATTTCATGGAAAGTGGTATTGGGGAAATGGTTTCCTCAGCTTAATTATGTAATGCATCCATGTACACATTTGCATCGAACACAAATCATACAACCTGCATGTGTACCATTATGAAAACAGCTTAACCACAAAATTAAACATTAAAGCGTTTTCCCATGAATATCGATTTTGAAAAACTATATAGTTGAAGATGAAGTTTAATTACTTGAATGGAAGGCCATGAATGGATCGATTACACATATTAACAAGTTTGTATGTTCCATAAAGCAATGAGACTTCCAGTAACTTATTTTCAGTTTGATTTTTAATTGATATAAAACAATGGTTTAAAAGGATAAATATTTTACAAAAAGTATTTTAACAAACATATTACCCCCAAAAAGCTGAAAAAAAGAAGTGAAGATTTAAAAGCCAAATAGTATTGATCGACCTGTTTATATACCTGGTCCAGAAAAAAGCTTCGTACATAGTGTGCATTCTCAATGTTTTTATATCGTGTGGTGAGTACATTTCAATATATTATTAAAAACATAAGATTCGCATCTAGCAAGTAGAAGAACAGACACAGACATGGACGTGCTCACTCTTTGATCTGTCAACAATTATTTTTTTATCAATTTCTCATAAACAAACAAACTAAAATATTTATAATTTGATGCTATATTAAAATGAAACCATCAATATTATTCTGTGAGCACAAACATTAAATCTGAATAAAGGTATAAGAAAAAGATGCTAGAGGATAAATATTTGCTATATTGTCAGTTCTATTGGCATACCTAATTGTTGTTTCAGGTATCAAATTCGTTATGGATCTAATCATATGATTTTAAAAAGAAAGAGATCATGTCGGAGTTAAATTGATACAGTAAAAAAGAGGGTTTTCCATCAGTCAAATAAAATTCAGTTTTATGTATTCACCGATAAAGACCTTTATTGAGAGCAGTACTGATCTCGAGACTGCTTTTCAACAAAGGAAATATTAACATATAATTGCCAGGCATGTAGCTGCCCCCTTCTAGTAATAAATGCTTTAAAAAATCTTATCATACCATGTTTTTGACGGGCTAAATTCATGAAATGTTTTCAAATTCACTCAATTTTATTGCTAATACCGAGGTAGTACAATTTAGACCTGTACTCCACCTAACTTGTTGTTGAACTCGTAATTATTTAAAACTAAATTTGGTGGCAAAAAAGGTTCCTGCAAAGGTTTATTTACAGTTATCATGAACTAACTACCGTGTATAATCTTGAATAATTTCATTCGAACAGCTTTTTTCATAAATGATTACAAAGAGAAAGACGATTTAACATGCTATCGACGATCACAAAACATGTAAAGAAGTGACTAAATTAGTCTGTTATGGGCTAAAAAATCACCAGAAATATTTTGTTTGAATAAAAAACCTGACCTGGTCATGTGCATCCACAAGACACAAGTATAATAGCTTCCCTCATAAAATTTTTTAATTTAATGCAATAAGATTACAACAGGTAGACTATGAATAAAAAGAAAATCAAACAAGGACTATCAGTGGGATGGTACCTATTACTTATACCCACTGATACACATAGATCTTACTTTAAAAAAAGATTCCTGGCGAATTGTATTATAGTTAGGACATACTAAAATGAAATGGTTCGTATTTATCCTGCTTAAGTTACAAGATAATGTATCATTCGTAATGTCTGGAAGATTGTGCTTTAATTTATGTGATTTGAGTTGATTTCAACCTACACGAATTTGAAAAATCTATCTTAAATCTTGACGATCATGTAGATTAAAGGTTTCCTTTTTTAACGGGCGAATAATATTAATGAGACGTTTTTTGAATTAAGATAAGGTGGAAACCTTTTTATTAGAGAGAATTATTAATCTGTGGTGTACTCGCAACATCGTCTTAATGAACAATGAATCTAACGCAAGCTCAAGTTAATAAAGAAACTGAGCCGAGCAAAAGACAATATGACAGGTAACCAAAAATCCAAATAATTGAAACCTAATAGTTTTTGAATCAGATTTGTGTGTAAACAAAACATGGGTGATATTTCAAGTTTTTTTAAAAACTCGAAGATGGGAAATCGATGATAATCATAAGCATAAACAAACAAACTTAAGTCCAAATGAAATAATAGATAATATGACTTGATACTGATACTGATACTCTTTGACACCACAGGGAATCAAGTAAAATCCACTGTTGATTGTAAACCCACGGACGTTGGAAGGTGTCTGAACGCAGTTAGTGAATGTCCTGATCGATACAAGGTATCGGTGCTTTCTGATTTGACTGATATGACGTGTGAGATACAAAGATCAAAACAAATTCTCATCAACAACGGGTATACCAAAAAACTGATTCATGGTGAGATAACGCACGAATACGTCTGAATATACCTGAACTGTGATCGTAATCAATTACAAATCTTATTAAAAATCATCAATAATATCCTTTTAAAATTCATAGAAAATATCGGATGAATTTTGCTGGTGCGACAGTGAAACTGGACCATAGCGTTCTGTATCTACAGGCCATGCCAACGTGCAGGTAAATTTACGGTAAGTTTCATTTTTTAGTATAAATTAGGATCAGTGATTTGCAATGACCTTGACCAATCTGAACTGACAGAACAATCGATATGTTGCCAAGAAGCCGGAGGGAGAATGTTAAAACAAGACTTATGGTACATAAACTGGCGAATGACACAATGCACAAGATTCACTTTTCTTGACATAAGACATAAGGCATAGAATTTTTATTTCACTCAAATTTGTACCCCTGAAAAATTATAATATTAACAATATCACCAATCAAAAAATACAGTATTGATTAAATAATTGATACAACAAGTCTAGCTGTTCTAGGTGCCGCTCCTTGGTAAAAATACGTATAAAAACAATATAGAGTTTACGGTGTTGAATAGTCTAATAATTAGCTGGAAGATCGAGTAAATCCTATATTTGGTAGATTTTCGTTGAGGGACAAAAAGACAGCCAAGACAGGAATCGAGTTATAGAAATTATCTAATTTAATAAAGTCATTTCGAAAACGTGAAGGGAATGACTTACTGATATAGTAAGACTTTGTCATTTACTTTGAGAATGCAATCATTTTTAAACAAAAGATTAGAGTCAGCATTTAAATCATCAAAATAGAAGTTTGAAGAAATTAATGTAAATGTAAATTTTAAAAATGTCAATTCTTCAAGCTATTTGCATTCATTATCCTTAGGGATCATTACCATCTTTAAAGATTGAAATATCAAGTGCAAGATATCACTACAGCGAAGGTTTCGGTTTTCAACTCTCCTCCACCTTACTAAAAAATAAGTTGCACCTTTTTATCTATCCTCGCATATCCAGCACACATCCCATGTAAAAGAAATTTATTAAATTGCCAGAGACTCTTAACTTTATTTACAGATGGATACAATTCATGATATGGGATTTAGTTTTACACATTTCCTGAAAAAATTACGTCGATTCCATGCTCAAAAAAATGTCGAGGGGTATTTTGTTAATTGGCAGTACTGTGTTTTGTATATGTTAAAGAGAATGGCTTAATATCTCAACAAGGGCGCAAGATTAGGTAAGGAGTCTCATGCCAAAATCAAAAAAATCTGTAAAAAATGGGGAAAATATGGACATGTAATCATTTGATTTTTGATTTCTAACTGTCAATGTTTCGCATAAATATGGGAATGTCCAGCCGTGTACCAAATCTAACTCATCTTGCTTTTTTCTGTTGTTATTGATAAAAACCTTTGAACTTTTGAATCTATAGTGAAAGTGTTCCTCTCAAAAAGCAAATCAATATTGTTAGTAAGTATTTATCGATTATTATTTGTTTCTGTTACTATATTCCTTAAAGAAGTGGTGAGTCTATTAGAAATGCTTGTTGCAACTGGTGACAACGTTGTATTAGCTGGGGATGTAAATATTCATATGGATGAAGATATACATTATACCAATTGTTTTAAGGATATTTTAAACACATTTAACTGTGTTCAACATGTCAATAGGCCAACACATAAAGCAGGACATACCTTGGATATAATAGTTACAATGGATAATCACACTATAGTTTCTGATATAGACATTAATGAATATGATATTAGCCATCACTTTTTGGTAGATTTTAAGGTGGAAATGCATCCAGAATTAAAAAGTTTCAAAACAATATCCTATCGAAAATTAAAGAATATTAATATGGAAGAATTTGTGCAAGATATAACTGATAGAATAAATATAACAGTTGATAAAACTTTTGAAGAAAATATAACTGTATATAATGAAGTAACAAGTAACATTATAAATGAACATGCTCCACTTAAGTCGAAGATAATAAAAATAGTCTCAAGAGCTCCATGGTTTGATTACGAATATGAACAATTGAGAAGACGAAGACGAAAAGCTGAAAGGCAGTATCGAAAAACAGGGCTAATGGTACATAAAGAAATCTTCAATCAACTGAGAAGGGAAACAACAAACCTTGCTTGGGAAAAGAAACGAAAATACTATCAAAATAAACTTAACACTGTAAATGGAAAAGTGCTATATTCTGCTGTAAATAAACTGCTAGATACGAAGCAAGAAGTTGTGTTACCAGATTCAAAATCTGATAAGGACCTTGCAAACTCATTTTTAGATTACTTTACTGATAAGATAAAGAAGATTAGAGATACATTCAAAGGTCCTTCTGATAAAGATATCCACCCATCGTATAATGGAAACAAACTAAGGAGTTTTGAGCCAACGACCTTAGATGAAATACGGCAGACTGTGATGACATATGAAACTAAGACTTCACCAGAGGATCCTATACCTGCAATCATCATAAAAAACAATCTTGAATTATTCTTACCAATTTGGAAGGACTTGGTTAATCTCTCTCTAGCTGAAGGTAGCATTGAGTGTCTAAAGAGTGCTGTTGTAATCCCACTACTTAAAGAGCTCGATGATCATATTGATAAGGATTGTTATAAAAACTATAGACCGGTGTCGAACCTACAGTTTCTAGGAAAACTGATTGAACGTGTAGTAGCAAAACGGCTAAATAAGCACTTGACTGATAATAACTTGAATGAAGATTTTCAATACGGTTATAAAAAAGACCACTCCACAGAAACTCTGTTGGTTAAAGTAATGAATGACCTGCTTATTGCTTGTGATAACCAGAAACCTACTATACTGATGTTTCTGGATTATGCGTTTGACACGGTGGATCAAACTAGACTTATCAAGATATTGAAGGAGGATATTGGTGTGGAAGGAGTTGCTCTTAAATGGTTCAGATCCTTCTTAATGGGTAGAACGCAAAGAGTGAAAATAGGAAGTGACTTTTCAGAATTAGCTTATTTACTGTATGGGGTGGCCCAAGGTTCGGTATTGGGACCACTTCTATTCAACATATATATCAGATCACTAAAGAAACATATAGATACATCTAAGTTTTCCATTTATGGCTTTGCAGATGATCACCAACTGCTCAAATCGTTCCTTCCTGTACTACAAGTAAATGCACTTGGTAAGAATATTGCCAAGTGTTTTAACTTAATATCTGAATGGATGAACGAACACTTCCTAAAATTGAATGCAAATAAAACTAAGATATTGGTTATTACACCTCCATCATTAAGAAATATTATAAAGATAGAAGGAACATTTATCGATAATAAATGTATAAGGTTTGTGCATGAAGCAAAGAATCTAGGAGTAATCTTTGATGATGAAGTAAGTTTTGAAAAACAGATTATACAAACAGCAAGATCATGTTTTCATGTGATCCAAAAACTGTCAAAAATCAAGTCCCTACTGACTTATGAACAGTTGCGAACAGTGGTTTCAGCATGTGTGTTTTCAAGAATAGATTACTGTAATGCATTATATTATGGAGTGAACTCTCGATTAATAGATAAATTACAATCAGTGCAAAATAGTGTAGCAAGACTACTACGAAAGAGATGTGGAATTGAGTTGAGAGAGGGTGAATTTATTAGAGGATGTAAATGGTTGCGAGTAAAAGAGAGGATAATATTTAAAATAAGTTTATTAGTACATAATTGCTTACATGGTAATGCTCCAGCTTTAATGAAAGATCTTTTAGAGAATGTTAAATCAACAAGAACACTGTTATTAACTCAGTACCCCTACAAAAGTAAGTTTGGTGACAGAAGTTTCTCGAGAATTGGTCCAAAGATATGGAATCTACTACCAATGCAATTACGAATAGAAAAAGATACCCAAAAATTCAAGAAAATGTTAAAAACATTCCTGTTTGATGAATCGGAACTGATATTACGAAAGCTCAATGAATATTGAACTATAACTCTTGTGTTGAACTATAACTTATTTTATTTTATTTTAATGTTGATGGTGCACAACTGAGCAAACAATCTGTCAATCGGTGTATTGCTGTATTGGCGGATTGTTGTGGGTAAACCTTTGTTGTTGTTGTTGTTGTTCCATATATATGATCATATCTATTCATAAAAATATTACAGCTTTAAATCAATTATTTTCTGATCTGGCAACTGGTAGATTATTGTATAATAATAGTTAGGAAGCCCCCACCTCCCCAGTCCTTCCATTGACCCTGTCTTTTCTATTATGCACCAGCTAGTATTTTGTATCTATTTTCTGGTAATATTTCTTTTATTTTGATATTTAGGCTAGCTTTAAATTGCAGTATAGTGCTTAGTTACAGCATTGATAGCAGTATGAATTCAGATTGTGGTAGTAGTTTATACAGTAATAGTGCAAGTAGTAGTAGTTACTATGATTACTCTCTTGTTGTACTCACTGAAGTATTGATGATGATCCACGAGTTCATATAGAACTAAGTCAGCTCACAGAGTATTCGCGTGACCATCTCCTTCATTGGATGCGGTTCAGAGGAGATGACTTGAAACATAACGATAGAATGAGAGAAGTGAGAACAAGAGCTCTCCAATATTTTAATAATAAGATTGATGGATATCTTGTTGATTCGACATTTGAAAAAAAGTATAAAAAATTGAAAGTTGCTCGTTATGGGATTGGAGTTCCTCTTCGGAAAAGATTTAACAATATTACCACCATTCCAAGTATTCTCGCAGAGAATATTAACAATCCGCAATCCACTGCAGGATGGTCAAAAGACATCAGTAATCTGCCAAGGTTTGGTACAAATCATATTGATGAGTATCACAATTTCGTTAACATTTGTTTCATGGAAAAAGCCACCATGAAAGAATTACAAGCGTGGCGAGCAGTTACTCGCTGAAAATGTTATCGATCTTGATTCTGTTATGGTAAAAGAGGACCAGAATCTTATTTGCTTCAAACTTTATGTTGCTGCAAGTTTAAAAATTTAAAGATAGGTGGTCCTGGCTTGCGATTTAAAAGTCACCCATCAAAATCCAATATGCATTTTGTCCTTGTGAGGCAGGAAAAGCTGGCATATGCAGTCATGTGTATGCTGTCATGAAATTGGTCGCAAAATGGGTATTGGATGAGGTCAAAACAATACCTGCGCAAGAGGCTTGCACATCCAAACCATGTTTGTGGTTCGTTCCACAGAGTAGAGGGCGCATAGACAAACAGTGAAAGCCCCTAAAGTAACGAACACTGAAAATGAGGAGAATCAATCTACTAGAGGAATTAAAAGTACTCCATATGATGTACGGTCATCTTTCACTAGGGTCAACAATAAAGAAAACAGTTCAAAACTTAATGACCGCACTGAGAAGTGAGAATCCCTAAATTCCAGCTCTCTCAGCTTTTAATATGAATGCGTCAGATGTTAACTCTAGATTTGGTGTTATGCCACTAGTTCTGTTGTTGCTACACAACTACCCTTAGAAGCTTCAGATTTTTCTTTTTATTGCTCATTTGATTTATGCTCTAATCCTTCCATGAACTTTTTTAACTTTCCCTCTTTTCCTCTTGCAAAAAATAATGATCATTTAGCTGACTATTTGATAAGTTTATCGCAGAAAGGAACATCATTGAGAAATTAAAAATTCAATCTGATGATGATAACAAGAGGATCGAAGAAAGCACTCGATTGCAGTCAAGTTCTAGTGAATGGTTCCATCAAAGAAAACATCGGATCACTGCATCCTTGAATAACAAATTACATCCTATTAAGA
>JAUKPT010000632.1:0-18716 GCA_032273505.1 Nanomia bijuga
TCAAAAGAATTATAAAACAAATTCTCTGTAAAGCTTTCCTTTTAAAATGAGGCCTGGATTTTTCTTAACCTTTTTTTATATTCAAAAAAGCAATATTTGTGGATGATTAACAAAAATAAACTTTTGTAGAATTACTACTAATTTAATGATCCTTGAAGTGGATTCGAAAATAAATACTGCACATGTATATATTTTATCTGAAAAAATCCCTAGTCTTTTTATTCAATTTTTGAACATTTTCTTAATTTTAACTTATTTTAATTGTGTCTGGGACTGTACACATTGGACTCAATTATTTATATATAATGCCTTATTTAGGCATTTTCAGAGCAGTACAGTCTTGAAAATCAGGCCATGTTGTGCCATTTTTCTGCTAAATTCGTAAAATCTTGTAGGATATATCCCATGAAATTCAAATGTCAAATTTTGCATGGCCACCTTGTCAAAGCTAAATGGAATTTTTGTTAATCATCTTTCACTCAAGGCATAAGTCACTGTTTAAGAATCCTTTGCACTTATCTAGAAGTTTCTATACAAATCTTCAACAATATACATTATTCAAGAATAAGTGACTTACTCCTTGCTTTCACTAAGGAATTGTTGCCAAATTTCGGATATTTTAGCCATTTGTTTGGTTAGAAATTACAGCATCATGAAGCTTATTGATAGTTGTATCTTGCTGATGTCATTTCCAACCAATCAAAAGATTGAATTAGCCATAATTTGGCGACAAGCACAAAGTAGTTGCAAATTCATTGACTAATGTCAACAGATGACTTGTTGGGAAGGCGTTATCACAATGAATTTTTAATCTACCATTTCATAAATGATTTTTCTTATCTTTTATTTACTCTTTTTTTTACTGCTGTATATAATTAACATTCGTATTTTCTGTGTATAAACGATTTTGCTTTTCTATGCAGGTAGATATTTTTGTAATTTTCATAGAAGATATATTTAAATAGATTATTTGTAATATTAGACTTTTGGGTTTATCTTTCCTTCTTTTAAATTTGGGCCTAATAATACACATTCTTATTCATATATATTATTACTTATTCCACTGTCATACTTTGAAGATACCATTTTGTATGAAAATTATAATTTGATCTCTTATTCTAGTAATTCTGGACATGCATGAATATCTTTTTATAAACATATTTATATATAAAAATGCTTTACTGCTGTTTCAGAAGTCCTATTGGTTTCAACTTTGATTTTGATTCAACAGTCATTAGGTTAACCATATTGAGACAGTTGATAAAAACTATCTATTTCACAAAAATCATAGCTGAGAAAAATTAAATGAGGAGGTAGCAATTGCCATTTCTACAGGTGTCACTAAATTGTAAATTGCAAGTATAAAATGCATTTTTAAATTTTGTCCAGTCGACCAAAAGTTATGATAAAAAATCTGCTTTTAGACTTTTTCAAAAAGCTCGAAAAATGGCAAAAAACAGTGAACAAAGTTATTCGAATACTATCTCATAGAAATAATCTTAAGAGACAAATAAAACAAACCATAGTTGAAAATATAATATTCATCTGAAAAAGTACTACCATTTACATTAATAAACTTATTTACACGATTAACCATGCCTTGGAAAGCTCTTTTGATTAATGCATGGTCCATGTTACTGGTGAAATGTTGAATTTGATCTTGAAAATTTGTTCGCTCCATATCAATGGCTTGGATCCAGATTTTATGTTTGACATACCCCTTACGTGGATGTACAAGCAAGTAAATTTTGAAGCAGTAATAATGAGTTTTTACTTTAAAAATTCGTGCTCGTTAAGGTAATATTACCATTATGTAGAACATAATGTTTTTGCGCTCTTTATGTCTTTGAGTATCTTTTATATAAAAGTTTATTTGCTGTTTTTTGCCATTTTTCAAGCTTTTTGAACAAGTCTAAAATCAGACTTTTTATCATAACTTTTGAACTGCTGGACAATGTAAAAAATAATATACCAAAATTTAAGTTAAACCTTCTTTTAAAGGATGTAACAACTTTAGAGTCTTCGTCTTTCCTTTATCTTTCACAATTTTGAATCAAACAGGGGTACTTTTTTTTGGCGAACCCAGTATATTATATTTTTTGTAATATACATCGCAGATTTATTGTTTATATCTATATATCTATTCACGATTAGTTTTGATTATATTTTTACCCACCAGTTTTTTTTGCATATTTGTTACATGTTCTTGTGATGATTAAGACCTCCTTCTAGCCAATGAGCCACTTTCTGATATTCTTTCTAAATGAGTGGAGTAGTATTAATGAAACCAGGCGCCAAGCAGTCTTAAAACAAAACTGTGTCGATTGTTTTTTTCATACAATATTGTATAAATATGTCAAATGCACCAATTTTTGTTCAATTATCCATTTGGATTTTACAAATCACTTAAATACAAAATTATTCCAAATTTTTACTAGCAAACCATTAAAAAATATTTTCCTACTCCATTTCCCTATCCTCTTACTTGATCACATGTAAAAATACAGATTTATTGCTGCATACCCTCTTGAGGTGGTACCCTTTAACCTAAAAAGTGATTCAGTAACCTAGTGTTTCATGTAAAATGAGCAGAAATAGTAAGAACAAAATGAAAAATAAGAATTTTAAAATTATTTGTACAAACCTCCCTCCCCTACCCACTCCATATTTGGTTGTCTAAGGGGTACCAACACCTATTCACATGTTGCTTGCGTTGAGGTTGAGTATTGGTACCGATTAGTTGAGGTCTTTTATTTCAGTATTTTATTTTCCTAAATATACTCCAACGAATAACAAATCTGTACACATTTGCACATAATATGATGTTGGACTATTTTCATTATGCCAAGATTTTTACTTTTCTTTTTCTCATATATATATATAATATGGATATTGCATATTTTTTTTACATTTATTTTACATAAATTACTATCTAACAAAATCTTTTTAATTGATATTTAGTCTTTGTTAAGATATCTTATTATTTATTTTGCATTTTCCACTTCTTGTCTCGTGGAGACCTAGGAAAATCTCTTTTTGGCAAAAATAATATTTTTTCGTAATGAAAAACTTCATAATTGTATACTTTCCTTTCACTTTTATTTTAGATTATTTTCTATTTCTATTTCGCATTAGCAATTTATTTCCAGTGCTTAGGATTATTCTTTTTGCCGTTCCTCATATAATGAAATGTGCTGTTTAGTTTAAGACAAACATAATTTCCTAATGAATTAGTCTTTTTGTTGTCTATTTTTTTAATTTTCTATAAGATATGTATGTGTTTTTTTTATATATCGTTAAATATGGGAAACGAAGAATGAACTTTACAAAGGCCGTGAACGTTGGTCATCTGTCTTGCAAGATCAACATATTTATCTACCTTGCTGTGCAAAATTAATTTTTGATGACCCTTGGAAAAGCCTTCTGTTATGCTTGTCTGTCTTCTGCTTCATATTGGCAGCATTCAAGCATGACCTCTGGCTTTACCTCTCATTGGGTGGGTTGTATAATAAAAGTTACATGGTCATTCCTCCCAGCTGATTGCATTTTATGTCACCCTTGTCACTCTTGTTCCTTATCCAGTAAGTATCTCAATGAAGCAATGCTTCACTAATATATCATTTTGTGAAAACTTTTCTCCTTAATATTTATTTCTAAATATCATTGTTGTTGTCTATTTATTCGTCATAAGTTATTTTTATGTAGGACTTTGAACGATTGTTTAAATGCTCATTATAATTCTTTCAGTTTTCAGAACATCTTGTCTTCAGTATACAATTTTTTGAATGTTTTATTGTGCGGTTTTGCTACAGATATGTTTTTATATTATGGCCTATTGTGATTTGATTGGTTAGAAATTTGATTTATTGAATGAAAAATTTGTGGCATCTAAATTTCGCATTTTTACTGTCAAGATAAAGAAACTGCTAAATTTATATTCCACGAGAAACTCACTTTGAGCTTAACCGCAAAATTAATTTCTTATACAGAAAAAATCTTGTGTTTTCCAGCAAAAAATAAAAAAAATGAAAATGAAAATTTTCCAGCCAACTGCAAAATTGTAATGTCAAAAACTTAGTAACTTTGCTCCAATCGCGAAATTCAGATGACTGCGAAATTTAAATGACCACAAAATTTTAATGCTGTCAATTCATGCAATACAGTAGCAGGAATTTGGTTGGTTTATTTATCGAACACAAGAATAAAGGTACAGAGTATCACCTAGGACTTATATAATGATCGGAAATCAAAATAAAGAATTGAAATCTTTTTTTATTTCGGACAATAAAAGGGCTCAATAAACCATTATAAGGACTTTACACAGCAATTCTATAAAACATGAAAAAATAAGGGAATGAAGTATATTGATTAAAGTTGTTTCTTTAAAGGATTAAGGATTTAGGATTTGCAGACTACCCCTAACGGAATTTTGTGTTGCATCACATTATTTAGAATTATATTTAGAATTAGGCTTTGGCCAAGTTGAATATTTGGCTCATCTTTGTTCTGTCAAATTATTGCACTAAATGGTCATTAGTTTCTTTCTTCTAGTTAATTAGGCAAGAGTTTTACTTTAGGAATGATCGCTTAATTTAGGCTATTTTTAGCCATTTGGTTGGTTTGAAATTGCAACATCAGGAGGCTTAAATGATAATTCAAAATGTGATGTTTTGTTAAAATCAAAAAAGTATCTTGATGTAATTTCAACCAATCAAAAGATTTAATTAGCCAAAATTTTGTGACAATTCGTTCAGTTCTATATAGAAATTCTAGTTTGCAAGGATGGTTGTTTTACATATTCTTGTGTCGTTTTGATCACTGATACCCTGTTGTTTTTTGTAGATTTTGTATGAACTTTGTCAAACACAGATACTTTCTCATGTATCTCATACACGTTGCTCAAACATTGCTTATGTTTGCAATATATTTGAAATGCCTTAGGACTAATTTTAGTTATTTTAGTTTTTTTATCTCAATTACAATTCAATCTCTCCTATGAATTCATGTGTTTTCAAAGCTGTTTTTACAGTCAAATTCTACTCTTTGGTAAGTGCCAAGCTTGCAAATCATATCTCATAGGAAAATTAAAACTAGCGACATGAAACTAACTACTCTATTGTGATATTACTCAAAATATTAACTCAACAAGAAGTGTATAGACTTTATTGATTGGTTGTAAATTATGTCATCAAGATTTTCATTCGAATTTAAAGTTCTATTAAAGCTGAAAATTTTGGGAAATTGTTTTGAACCATTTTAAATCATACAATGAGATTTTTGATCTAATAACTTCTCAAAAGTTTGTCTAACTTAGATTATTAATGGGTTGAATATTACATCATGAATCATCTGAAGTCAAAATATTTAAATGAAGATTCTTGATGGTGTAATATTAAACCAATCAATAATAATCAATTAGTTTTTGTAATGAGTTTTTCTAACTTGAAACAGAAGTCTAGACCAATCATTTGTTTTCACCTTAAATATGTTGAATTGTTCCATTATTGATTATTAAACAAGTTTTTTGAAAATGTTCATAAATACTTTATGAATCAACTGTTTGAATTAAACAGAGAAGCCATTTGAAAATGGTATCTGTCTTGTATTTCTCTGTATTGTTGATTGTGGATCTATATTACTACATTTTTAAGGTCACTTTTTGAAACTGAATCTGAACTCAACCTGTTACCCAGCGCCAATATTTCTCTTCCTTAGACTCCAGATAGCCTTGTTGCAGGCTGCCGGAAACATATGAGATGTGGCTCCCAATATAGAAGATGATTTAGTCATTAATAATAATATTTTGTTTTTATTAGTTAATTACTAAATTTAATAAAAATTAGCCTGCAACAAGCAAGATGTATGTCCTTATCAATTTTATGAATACATTATTATTAAAAGCAGCTTGGACCAGGGCTATGTTCTGAGTCACGGAAGAAATATGGTTTACGAGAGGTCGAACCTAAACTGTGTGGTTTCAAGAGCCATATTTTGGAAAATCACTTTCCATCTTTCCCTATCAGCGTTGCAAATATTTTAACTGACTAAGCAAAAAAGTTTTTTTCGGAATATGTGCTGATTTTAAAATTATTGTGTTTTAAGCTATTTTAAAATCGTGAGAAATGTGGCAGTGGTTCGTGCGTGGGGGTGCCACGAATACTTAACTTATGCAAAAAAATAACATAAATAAGTAGCCATTAAGTCATTATGTCAGGCAAAATAAATGTTAAATGGTCTAATAATTTGTTCTGACGAAGAAACATGCTTAATTCTTGTTGAATGAAATTTCTTATTCATTTATCTAACTAAGTCGATAGTGCTTAGAATATGAATAAAGATGGTGTGGTCAATGTTGTCACTGAATTATTATTTATGATCAGAAGAAATAGGATATTTTAAATGGGATATTTTTAGTTAATTTCTAGTTGGCTTTATGAATGCACTTTAATTCAATTCTTTATGAATGTTTTCTCAAAACCCTTTCTTTACTTTATACATATCTTAAACATAATTGTCATTTTGTTGACGCTTAAGGGATACTTAAGTGTTTATATAAAACTTTTGATATCTGATCTGAATTATTGCTTGTTTATTGAACTTAATGCTAATGTGAAGACCCTTTTTGTTCTGTTTGATAAAGTGTGTTTTTTTCTGAACGGGAATCTTTTGGATATTCTTATTCATTGTGCGAAAAGAAAGATAATAATAATACCATCTAGTAGAATTTTAAGTTAATGCTAGAAATTATGTTATCAACGAGCTGTAGAAAGCTTGGAAAATTTTTCTTAAACTGTCATAAGCAATTTTTTGAAATCTCAATGAAATACCTGTAAAACTTATTTCATTAGCTAAAATTACTTTTCATGATGAGCCTAATAAGGTGAGCCATTAGTCTTGAAAAATGATTGATAATTTATCTCTGGTTTCTTTTGGTTTATTAGAAATAGATGTTTTGTTTTTTTCTAATATATCAATGCAATGTTCTCTCACATTATCTAACAACTTTTATTTTAGGTATATTCTCAGTTCATGTTATCGTTGTCAATTAATTCATTATTATCAGGATGTAACAATATTTATTTAGATGATTCTTAATGGTCTCTTATTGAATGGAGCTTCAATTTTGCTCAACTGAGCTCCATTGTGTGTATTGATTCAGTTGCCTCTAATTTGAATATGTCATAAAGAAGTGTTCATAAAGAAGATTTTTCATCTATTTTTGAAAAGCCAAAATAATATTGCTTTGTTGAATGAAATACACTTGGCTTATAAAGTGAAACTTAATTTAAGTCTTAAGCTCAAAACAAATTAGTGATGTTTTCTAAAACTGTCATTTGCATGCTCCTGTGTTGATGTTGTTTGTTCTCTTTTGTGCTGCTAATGATCGTTGACATGCCTAAGATACTGTCAATTATCTCTGGCTGGTGTTTTATACAATTTGCAATATCGTGTTTGCAATCAGCCAAAAAATGAATATAATGTTAAAACGAAAAGTCTTAAATCTCAAAAGGTGTTCAGGTGTCCATGGAAATTTAGTCCTTTTCTTGACTTGAGACTTTAAAGTATTTTGCCTTAATCTTTTGAATTTGTCCATCTTTCTTTACGTGAGTTTTTAGTTGCATTTGAGAATCTTTTTTTAAATTCAAATAAGTATCCATTCTTTGGACATGCCTCGATATGTGGCGCACCACACACGAAACGCACTAGCTTGCTGCATTGTTAGTACATAAATATTCCCTTGGAAGTATGGATAATTTTACCTGTTTGATTGGTTGTAAATTACATTATACGAGGAACTAGATAGGTCATTTCAAAAATGTTTTGGTGTCTTGGGCCTCTCTGTTGGGAGCATCACCCCCTGAATCAGGCATGAGTGTTCCACTGTTCGATTGATTTTCGACTTCTTTTCGTTCAATATGCTTCCCCCCTGAAGTGATTTTTCTAGCGTTTAGCTTCAATAAAGATAAAAGTCTGACAGTTTTTTTATGTTCCCCATGTGTTTTTAGGGAAAATCTATAAATCTCTTTATAACATCCCTCTACATGCTTATTATGCAAGTCTTTCCATAGCTGAAATATGTTCACACTACCATATAAGACAATTTTCTTCCTCCCCAACCATTGTAGGCGACAGTTTTTTTTTAACTATGTTTGTCCTTTTGATAAGTTTGACTTAGTGACGCCCCTTAATCTTTCGTCAAAACTCGGTAAAGATTTTCATAAATCTTGACCTTGGTGATGTAATTTTCAAACAGATTGAATCATACTTTTGAGGCAACTCATGTCCAGTTATTTTAGTTCAAAGATTTAGAACATAGTAGATTGTATACTTTAAAGGGATTCATTTTTCTTGGGGATATATTTTGATCACAAAATTAATTTCTACTCTTAAAGGTATGTGGAAAGAGAAATGTTTAGCCTTATATATTTTGATTTTAAGATCAACATTAGCCAATTTTTTCGACTACCCAGTGATTATTTTATAGCATAAGCTGAGGAAAAAATATTTACTTCGTCAGAAATGTTCGTTTCCAGAATTTTTCGTAAATTTTCTATATTTCTCAGGAATAAATTTTTCGTGAATCGATCAAAATTAAAATAGTGTAAGTTTAGTGAAGAAATTGTCGGGAAAAGTGAATTGGAGGTCCATTTGCGAAATTCACTAAAATTACTGGACGCGAAAATTGTCTAATAAAATGTCAAAATCATCAATGATGGCCAGCTCTGGCTGGCTTAACATCAAGTAGGTTTTTGACTAGTTTCCTATGTTCCATTTCAAGGGTTAAATAACTGGACTATATGCATTAATTTAAGATGTCTGACTTATTTCGCCATTCAAAAGTTGTTGTAGAAGATATTTTGAAATGAGCAAACATTTTGTTTAGACTTATGTGCTTTATCTCAGATTACAGATATTTTTTTTGAGAAAATGCAAGATTTTTATAAGAAAATTCGAGCATGGTCAAGAGGAATAAGTACGAATAGCAGACAACTTGTATATTAATACACACACACACATACACACAACAAACATAATTTAACTGTATACTATTGGTATTTTAACGCTTGCGATTCAATGTGATTGAAAAACTCAAAATGGCTTCGATTACTCATTACTGATTGGATGTTTCGAGTCCATGTATTTGTTGTCTTTTGTTATGTTCTTTGGTTGCGAGAACGGCTGAAATGTTGTTAACATGTGCTTGCCTGATTATAATGGACACTGTTAAGACTTGGCTGTGGATTAATGAGTCTTTAACAATGTGATAAGAATGTGTATATTCATTTCTTGTCAGGGCGAACTGTTTCCACGACCCTATTCTAATGACTTTATGACTTAATGACTTCATATGTATCATTTCGGTAATTTTTTCGAGTGAAAAAATAATATCAATCTATATTTGAATGAAATGTTGTTCTTTTTTAGTTTTTTTTTGATCTGCAAATTATTAAATTCTTTAATTGTTTTGTAAATCTGCATTAATTCTGGATTCTTTTATAAATTACGGCCGTACGATTGTTTTAAAATTACATCAAGAATCTGATTGGTTCAACAGAATGTTGCCACTTAATTGTGTTTTTATGAAAAACTGACATTTCTTGAAAGACCAATCAGTTTCTTCGTGACATAATTTAACCAAATAGATGATTTTGACACAAACTATTTTGACACAAACTATTTTGCGGTTGATACAAATTACTTGCGAAGATATCACAAGAGACCAACTTTAAACTGCATTTTCTATCGACATTTTTTAGTCAGCAACCATAACAAATCTAATCTAATGGTTATTCAAAATACAAAATCTTAAATGAAGGGAATAAAGTTTTTCTGTCTGACTTATACTTTTACTATATTTGCTATATTTTACGGAACCCAGAGGAATCGTGCATGCCGACTACTTTTAAATTTCATATTATAAATTGGTGGAATAATAAGGGTTCGGTGAGCAACCTTTTTTGTTTGTTCTATTTGGTAGACAGGCATTTTTTATTTTTTCTAGAAGGTACCATAAACATATGACGTCCAAAGATGTTCCCTTTATCCTGGTACATTCAACTCCACCGTTTACTGAATTAGGGGGGGGGGGCAAATTTGCCGAAATTTCTAAATGTCGTATGTTTATGGTCCCTTATAGGGTCTCCTGTGATGAAAATTAGCGAAATTAAAAGGTTAAGAGAGAGGAGATTTTCTTACGGCTTTTTAGTGGGTTTTACTTTTTAAGATGGATAAGGTCAAGAAACTTTCGCAGCCAGAAACTTTCGTGGATCAGCCTAACCGCATGGGAAAAAACTTTCAAGGATGATCAGATTTAAGATATTTTGCTGGAATAAATTTTCCCTTACAGATATCTTCAAACGAAAAAAGTTAATATCGAATAAAGTGAAAATTTAGGTGGATTACACTTTCTTAAACGATGGTTTTAAAAAGTGATGGCGTTACACACAACCACACACTCTCCCTCCTCTAGCGACGCTACTGCTAAGGGGTCTTTGTTAGTCTTCTGGGCCCGGTTGTTCAAAGCATGTTTAAAGCTGTTTTAAGCTAAACACTTTAAGCCTATTGTAGTTGATTCGATAACAAAATAAATATCTTACATTAAACAATATTTAAGCTAAATAATGTTCGAACAACTGGCCCCTGGTAGGAGAGCTTTGATTCTGAATGAGTTCCTTCATGTAACTTGATGTATATTTTCTTTTTTTAGCTGTTCGTTTATTAACGACGAGAAATCTTCTCCTGTGATCCGTAGAGCCACCATTTTGATTTGTTCGACATCATGTGGATACCTTCCATACTGAATAATTGATATCGCTGATTGTTGAAAGACGTTAAGACAGAAAAGTCGAATATTGGTTGCTATCATATGGTCCGTTTCGAAAATCACGCGTTCGAAAAATGAAATGTCCAAGAATCAGGTGTGCGAATCAGGTGTCCGAAACTTGAGTGTCCGATCCTGAACGCGGTTAAAAGAAAAGTTGTATTTACTGATTGTAGACTTATTATACTAAGAGTAGTTTGTAATTATAAACTCCCAAAAGTAGACGAGTCGGTTTTTATTAAAACGCCTTTGCAAAAAAGGAAGTTGGATGCCTTTATAAATGAATATTTTTTTTAATGAATTTTGTGACGAAAGATTCTTACCTCCCGCTAAGGTTCTTGATTGTTGTAAAATTCTTTTAATCTAGTCTTGGCTCAATCTGTGATCAAACTTGTGCCCAGTTTCCTGACTTGCTTTCTGTGAATCAGAAGTCCAAGGAAAGGTAGAAGGAACTGGGTCGAAGTTGAATCTGTAATCTACGAACCATAAAACCAGTTGTAGTCATTCGCTTCGACTTAATAAGGGGTTCGATACATGGATGCTGACTATTTAAATATTTTTAATGTCATTGTTTTTGTTTTTTGTTACTAAACTCCAACATGTAGATAGAGATGCGCATGCGTCGTATAAAGAGAAACTAATTTCACTTGAGCTATTGTTGTTTTCACTGTCATTTTTTCCCTTACTCTCTCTTGTCTTTAATAATCGCGCTCCTCCCTCTTCCGCCGCTTATGAATTTTCCAATAGTGAGAAAAATTGTGTTTAGGTTAAATTCATGCAGATATAGCCTTAATTCTTACATATTTTTATTAGGAAATAAGTTTTTGTGGGGTTTTTAAACTGAAGGTGAAAAATTGAAGGTGATGATGAAAAGGTGAAGACCTATTGGCAAATGAAAAATGCCTAAAAGTAACGATTTTCATATTTCCAAACACTGAAGACTACAAGTTGAAATCAATAGCGCTAAGAATTTCCCGTTAAATTCACGGACTCGTGCTAGCTACGTAGCCATTATACTCGGACATGATAGACAAGTATGGATCTGGTTCTTAGGTGAATGTTTTCCTAAAATGGCGGCAAAGCTTCGATTTTTCGAATTTTTTATGAGATTTCACACTTTATTGCAGTTTTTCGTCTATATCTTAAGAATAAAGTTTTTCTACACATGTGTTCAGCTTATTGAGGTAGATTCTCTAAAATATTTTTTTTGAAAGTAGAACTTAATGAAAAAGATTTTTGACTAATAACAGCTAGATTTAAAATCGGTTTCTAGGGCAAACGACTCTTGATGTATTTTCAAAGTTTTTCCATACCGTGACGTTCCATCTTTCATTTATACTGTACATTTTGTGCATAAATTTGGCCAAATATTCATAATAGTTATTTTTCAGTAGAAATGTTCGCAATATTTGACCTAATAGAACCAGCTGTGACGTGAAAATTAAGAAAATAAGAATGTCAAGATAAGAGTTCGACACAAAAGCAAGCTTATTTGACAAGCTAATACGTTACGTTATCACCGCTATGACCGCGGTTGAGTCCTTGTCGAGGCGTATTATTTATATATGATTAAAATTAAGTAGGATTAGTCACTAGACTATGAAGCTGGAACTTGTCCCGGCTTCGTTAGCTTAAAAGTCCTACGTAGGGTTCTGTTCAGTGTTAAATGTTGTGTGTCGTCCTGTGATCCCAGCCCAAGTAGTAGTGCTTAGTAAATTGCCTCTACTTGGGATGTGCGCTGGTAAAGTTTGCACGTATGATGGAACAGTCATGCTTAGCCGTAGGATAATCCGCAGACTATAGCTCCAACTAATGTTACGTCAGGTACCAACTGACTTCCCAATTTCCATCACATGGCATGGGTTGACCCGGCGGACTTACAGCCTAACGATTGTCAGTGGCCTCACGTAAGGATGAAAAGTGAGGGGGGGTACAGACGAACTAAAATCCGACAGTGTAATAACCATTTCATTTTGAACTTGCGCCTACACCCCCCCCCCCTCTAACTGACGATTGTAGTATCACACTTCATTTGGGTTTTTTTGACACAATTGGGTATTGAACTCAGATCGCACGGTATCTAGTAATGATAGGTGTGATGCTGGGTAAGCATAAATAAAAAAATCTTATTCGATATGTTGCCAAAGACGAACACTAAGGGGGAGAGTCTTGACGTTTCTTAGTTTCGTATGACGCTCCGAAAAAATTACCTTATTTCCAGCGCCGAGTAGTGCAGTTAAGTTTTTAGTAAATCACAACAGTTAATATTTTAGTCAACAGTGTACTAAGCAAAATTTCGGAAAAAGGGAAGAAAAAAGGAAAAATAGGAAAATGGCGGGGGAAGAATTAATAACAGTTTTGACTAAAATATTAACCGGTAGTTAACCAATTGAGAAAAAATATAATTTTAGAGGTGACGATACCGGGGGGTCTTCAGCCCCCCCCCCTAACTTTTTATCCATAAATGCAAGTGCCCTTTTTTCACCAATGTACCATTTTCAAAAAAGTACTGTTTTTCCCGAAAATTGATAGGCAGGTAAAGGAAGTAAGTGCCTCGGTTATCACATGTCGAAGTAACCTGGCAGTTAATGGACATACTGCATAAAAAGGTTCTTTTTGGTTCTGATTATTCATGGAATGGGTACTTTTTCATGTAAGTGCCTTTTTGAACATTTTTATATGTGCCTTTTTTATGGTCAGCCCCCCAGATCAAAAACCGTGTCGCCACTCCTGTCTATTACTCGAACGATTTTGCTCGCACGGTGTACTAATAAACTCTCAAAGAAAACTGTCTATTACTCGAATCTTTCCATAATTCGAACACTTTTTGATTCCCCCTGGATGTTCGAGTTATAGAGAGTCCACTGTATGAAAAAAACAAATTAATTCAAACCTTGATGATTATGTGGGAATGAATTTTGATTTATGTTGCAAAGTTGTACCGAAGATGTACAAAGAAGCTGTCAATGGCTATGATTTTGAAGTGCAATGGAGGAAGAACTAGCATCTTAAAAATCGTTGTTCCAGATTTTCTTCATCTTATCAAAACCCACTGACGCACGAATAATAAAGGTTAAAAATAGAAAAAGATACAATTAATGATACTAAAAAAACCAAAATATAAACAAATAAATGAATGAATTCAAAAAACAAACTACTACTCAAAAACGTGTCTTCCTTAACGGTTTAGTTCAATGAACGTAACATATGTGAGCGCGTGATAGGTGATTGGTTAGTTTCCAAATGCGTGGGTGACCAACATCATGTCTTTTTCGATATGTATCAAAATGTTCTTCTAAACGATCTTTTAATGCGCATACTTGTAATACCAGCCAAAAAAATGCGACGTCACTTATTTCCAATTTGGTTTTGATGACGTCACATACCAGAAGAAACGTATTATAAGAACCATTTTGATTTCCTTCTTTTCTTATATATATCCTTCTTCCAGTTTCTTCATTTCCATTTCTACTTGGCTACGTATGTACGTAAGTCATATGTTGATGTTCACAACTTATTTTTACGTGCTTGGTTTTTATCCGACATCCGTGACGTCAATTAATAATCTGAATGACGTCGTAAGAATTAATCGATCCAAGAAACGCGATCGCACATCCCGATGTAGAGTAGAGGCATGGATTAGAAGTTGCTTTTTCCATTATTACTATACTCGTTTTTCTAAGGTTTTCAGATTATGAGTAAATTTACCGTTTGATTGGTTAAAAACTCCACAAAGAAAAGGATTGGTTCAATTCAAAAAATGTTACATTTAACAGTGTTTTAGCAAATAAAATGTAATTTTAGGAAATTCATTTCAGTCAATTTTTACTTCTTAAATTGATTTAATAAATACTCACCCATTTCAAATATATTGAGTAATTTAACATTTGAGAGCTAACGAGAAAGTCATGAACGTTCAGACGAAACACTTGACCATTATTCTTTAATCATAAGGGACCATCTAAAAATTATGAGCAGACCTGCCGAAAATTACGTCATGAATACTTTGGTTGGTTCATTTTTTGTTTTTTTTCTGAATAAAAATTTCAATTACAAACGTTGACAAATACAAGTACAAGGCCATTGAGATAACACTATATTTGATATACCCAATGGATGACAAACAAACATGTATACATAGATTAAGCAAGATTAATTCTTCTTCGTAAGCATAATGTAGTTGGAGTTGAAAAGAAAATCAAAAGCAAAATAATTAGAGGTATGCTTAAGGAAGAAGAAAATATCATGTAGAATAAAGGAAAAATACAAAAAAAATCGTAACAATAATGAGAATAAGAGATGACAAAAACAATAACAAGAAATTCAAAATTTGAAAATGTCTTCATTTGATGTTTTGTTAAAACTAAAAATTATTTAACAATTCTAAATGAACCAATCAGATTCCTGATGACGTAATCTACAAACAATTATAATAAGTTTCCCATAATTTGCAGACGCAGACGATCCAATTTATGATGCAATACTTGTTGATATATTTGAAATACGGAATTATCAGACAGTTTTTCGTAAAAGGCAAATTCAAAGAAAACCCCTTCAGTTAAAATAAATACTAAATACAATGTTTCTTTAAAGATGTTTGTCTTGCATGGTTAATGGTTAATGGTTTGCACTTATGATGGAACATTCATGCACAAGTTCTTTACCTGCTTATCGAGACATGGCTTAAGTCCCACCTAGTGTTTCGTCAGCTACCAACTGACTACCCAATTTCCCTCACATGGCATGTATTTTTTACATTTTAAACCCCCCCACTAATTCTGTTCTAGCTACACCACACGAGTACGTAATACTTTGGTATTTTTTAACAGACATTAACCCACTCTCAACCCGTGGCGAGGAAACCCATATTTTTAACGATCGACAGCAAATAAGAGAGCAATATCCCCCTTGCTCCATAAAAAAGTAAAGATAGTGAGTTAAAAAAACATATGAAGCATAATCAACATAATTTAACGATATTTAAGATATTCGAGGTATTCAATTATTTTTAAACACACGTGAAATCTTTAAACAAAAGCCTATTTTTACATATGTTATGCAATCAGATATTTTAGTCACATAATAAAAAGGATTATTAACTGTTTCTTTTTTAAATCCGAGTTATGAAGAACTTTATGTCAGAGGAAGGGGCGACTTCGTCTCCCGATTCTGCACCGAAGGTTAACAGAAAAAATCAAGGATTGGATTTATCGACGGCATCCAAAAAAATTCTTTTGTTATTTCGAAAAAAAAAGGCAAACCATTCTCGATATCTTTTCTGCATTCATATCTGCAATATAAAAAAAGATATCAATCCCATCTATATCGAAGTTTGCCTACAACATTAAACAAATTCCCAATAAGCAAAAGAAAAAGAAACGTAATCATCGTCCTTACATTTGCACATGATCACAAACTCAATTTCCACCAAATTCCATGCTTCCAAGACCATAGGCACAGGAGACGCCTCACAATTATAAAAAATTGAATAAAAAAAACTAAAACATAATTCTTAAAATAACACAAAAAGACAGAAAAGAATTTTCATCAAATAAAAAATAATTTTCTTTATCTTTGTGCAAAACTTCTTCACAAGATCTTATGTCTGCTCGACTTCGTTTGCAAACGACTGGTTCGTAATCATTTCAGTACCGCCAAACGTCATGTGATTCTATGCATAATTAATTAATGACGTAATTGTGCAATGTCCTTGCAACTAAAATCATGCGTCGTAAAAGTTTATAATGTCAACTTTAATGACACTGAAAGCGACTTTTTTGTTTATGAAGAAATAGTGTGTCTGGCTTTGCTAACAAAAATTGACTAATTCTTTCAAATTTCGTTATACCCTGTCTGCTTGTGTTCTCACATGTCACGGCTTTAAGGTTCAAAGTGTGCACTTTTGATGGACCAGCCATTTCTCGCTGCACGTTTTTATCGAGTCAATGACTTGAAAGTTCTATCTATTTTCCGTAGCAAAGTGTGCCGTCTAGTGATAAGGTCAGAACGGAATTAAGGGTCTGGGGAAAGCTGAGGCCTTTCTCATCTCAAAATAATATAGCAAATAAGTGAAAAGACAACGTTTTCTAGGAAATTAAGATAGTCCTCCCTTATTTGCCACTCCTGGGTGTCATAATTCAATAAATTGTTTCAATAATTCGTTTTTTCCAGATGCTATTAAAAACTGGAATGATTTTATTCCAAACTATGCCCTCGTTCACTGTCTTTAAAGCACACCTGGACAATTTGTTTACATCAAAATGCAAATCAATTTTTGAAATTACCAACTAAGAGTAGGTATTAGCCTATTGAGAAGCCACAAAAACGGTAAATACTTTGGCCAACAGCGCCGCGGGGAGGGGGGGGGGAGAAATAAGCGAAATTAGGAAAAGAGGCAAGAAATAAAGAGATTTATATTGTTTCGCACCCTAAAACAAGTAGTTGTTGTAATACTCTAAGTAAGCTTCTGCATATGGCTTTATTTCATGCCATAGCAGAATGCATGTTGTTTTTCTAAAAAGAAAAGAAAAGAAAAAAAAAGACAAGACTGACAATAACAATTTCTCTTTTGTGGCAGAGGGGAGGGGCAGTGTGATCAAGGAATTTAGGGAATTTAGGATGCCCCGGTCAACTCTAAAAATTTTAATAACCAAAAATTTCTTACGGTGAAACCCGGTGAAAATCGGACATGTCTTCGGATCACTGATTCAAGTTGTATGATGAAGTCTTACCTTGGGAAAATGAGTATCTTTACAAAAACAGAATCCCTGTTTGGCATTTAATCAACTAATCATTTATCATTCCATACAGACCAGTTACAAAAAACGTTTTTCCAAGAATTTTCTTTAACTGCTCAATTTCATTTAAGAAAAATTATTACATTGTATTTTGTGCGGTAAAAAACACAAAAAGTATGCTCCAATGTTATTCACCGCAAATCAGCAGTTTCTTTTGAAGGTTTCACTAACCGCGGAACTCGTAATTAACCTTCATTTGAGTGACAGGTTTCGATGGATAAAGATATTGTCGAATGAAGAAACGAGACTGGACATTTCTGCTAGGGGTTTTGGGCAAGGGAAAGCAAAGCTTTTGTTGATAAAAGGGTTTTTAACCCATTGGCTAAAAGCTACTCCAAGCAAACCATTAACAACGTCTACAGAAATGTTGAGAAATTAAAAAAGAACAAATACAGTGAAAGAATTGTGAGGGTTGAATGAAAACAGCTTTTTTACCCCCCCTCATATTTTCTTGTTTCAGTGGTATGGGTTTTGAAGTAAAACGCTTTTATGATCGTTTGTTTTACATGTTTGCTGAAAAACGTGGTGATGACGCTGGTACTGTTGCAAACCTGTTGCGAACAAAACCATCAATGAGTTTAGTCAAAAATTCACTTCTTTGTCTTCTTTGAGGTAGTCGCTTATTGAATAAAGTCAGAAAAAACTCACTCAAGGACACTGATATGAATCTTGCCACCTTTCGAATTCAGATCAAGACTTTTTTATACCGGTATATCCTTTTTTATAGTTAATTTATTTAAATTTAGGGTTAATAGTAAAATTCATTTTTAAAGATTACATCCATTGCTATATTAAAAAAAAAGAAAAGATATTGTCAACAAATGAAATGGAATTTTCTTGTTTGAATAGTTTACAATTACATCATTGTGGATTCATTCGTTCACCTGACAAATTATCAGATAATTAGGCTTTCCACACTCAGATAACACATATAAACTACAATAGGTCTGATACAAAATATATCTATCTGAGTGTAGACGATTTTCAGATAAACAAGTTAACAGTTTATCTGAGTGTGGGAGAGTGTTTCTGATAAAGTTTTCCGATAACTTTAACTTCGTTAAAACAATAAACATCCGGTCAGTTATCGGAAAGTT
>JAUKPT010000633.1:0-18683 GCA_032273505.1 Nanomia bijuga
TGCATTCAATCTAAAAGACTAGTGTTAATTTGCGTCGAAGATATCCCCAGGGGGTTCCCCTTAGTTATCTAAAATGTTATGTAATTTGATATTTCAATCACATAAAAAAAAGATTTTTATTTTTTTATTTCGTAAATCCTTGTAATGAAGGATTTTATATCAAGGGATTTTACCCTTGTTAAACTCTGAAGAAACTAAAATTTAGTGTGTACTGCATAATCTTAATTTCTTTTCTGTTGATTATCTAAAACTAACTTGTTTTTCTTCATTCTTCTTTTTTCAGCCACGGCCAAGTAAAGGAAGGATGAGAATTCATATGCTTGAAAATGTGGAGAACAGCTTACAATTCCTCAAGAAGAAAGAGGTGAGTTGCAATTCATAACATAGTATTATTAGTAAAACATCAATGTGAATTAATGATATTAAAAAATTGAGTATTTAGCAGTGTGGTGACCAACAGGTCCCTTAAACAGCGTTTGGTCCCGTAAAGTGCCTTTACATTAAAATTGGTCCCTTATATTTTTGATACTTTTTTTGTTTAGGTTCCTTTAACAAATATTGGATGTCATGATATTGTTGATGGAAATCCGAAGATCACACTGGGGCTGGTGTGGACAATCATTTTACGTTTCCAGGTAAGACATATGACTCTCTAAAGTTTGTCCAATTTAGACTATTGGTTGGTCGAAAATTACGTGATCAAGAATCTGAAATGTCACAATTTGATGTTTTACTAAAACTGAAAATTTTGGTGAATTTGTTTTGTGAACTAATCAGTAGTAAATAATGTATCTTTAATTTATGACACACTCAGAGGCCAGTAGAACATAGATTTTTTTCACAAAAAGGTTTTGTTTTCAAATTATGATTCATCATTTCATTGGTTGAAGATTTCGATTGGTTCATTTTATCATGAGTTTTAGTGTTGACAAAATATTAATTACTGAGATTTCGAAATCAACCAATTAGATTCTTAATGATGTAATTTTTAACTAATCAAACAAAAAATTGTATCTATAATTTGCAGACAATCCCCAATGATCACTGATTTCAGTTCACAAACAAAAACTTTCTACAAACAGACCTATTGCTTGGTACCTGAAGTACAATAAAGAATTTCTGCAAAGAAAAAAACAACATAATTAATTTACATTATCAAAGATTCAAAAGTGAAATTTTCTTCAACAAAGTGAATAAATCTATAGAAATCTTATATTGAAAACTGTTCAAGCCATAAAAAACATCACAATACTTACTGACTGCTACATCTTCCACATCTTTCACCACTTATATGAAATGAAGATTGTTGCACATACATTTTTCTCGCATATATATTTTATTATTGTTCGTAACCATAATATTTTTTTCCTATTCTATGATATGGGATGGCTTCCTGATCCTTTACTCCCTTAAACTCTTTCACAATATTTTACAATCGTGATAATGTACGTACGATCTTAGAAACGACATTGTGTTTATTCAAGAAGCCATTCAAAGGGAGGATAGATAAGTAGACATTTTTCGTCAAAACTCAAAGAAGATTGATACATTTTTATTCAACTTAAAGAAGACAAATGTAGATCGTAATAATGTCATTAATTAGTGATCACAACATGTTTGACTTGATTGGCACAACATTTTATTTCAAGGTATGCTCCTTTTTTAAGAAATCAGTATTGTCAGCTTAGCGCAACAAAGAAATGGGTACAAAATTTGCAATTTTGGCCTTGGCCCTCTCACAATACAAGTCTAAAATGTTTGCTGGCAGTGAGGTTTAAGCGATCATCTCGATTATCTAATTTAGACTATTAATTGGTTTAATAATTCGTCGAACCTAATTGGTTCATTTAAAAATGTCACAAATTGATTTGCTTTTTATACTGAATAGTTTTTTTAGTGAACCTATCAAAATCTTTATGATATTATTTAACCAATCAATACTCTAAATACGACATACATTTGAGATTATCCTTAAGTATCATAGATTTTTTTCCTTTAAAAGAAAACTTGTTTTTTTCTTTGTAATACCTTTTTTTGTCGGGTTTGAACCCTTTTTTTTTTCTCTTTGATAAAAAATAGTGTTCCACCATTTCAACTTACTTTCTTTCAAAATGTCCACTGAAAGTGATTTTTCTAGCGTTTTACTTAAATGAAACTTAAAAATCCGCCTCTTTTCTGCATGTCACTCCCATGTCTACTTAGTGCAGCCCTGAAACAGTGGAATCTTTAACGTGTTAAAAGTAAAAAGAGTTGATTCAAATACAAATAGTAATACCAATGACTTGTCACCTATCATCATTATGTAAATTCCTTACCTCTCTTACTGGTGTGTAAATAATTGTCTATTTTTGATGTTTGTTTACATTATTGAATTATGATTGTCTTATCATTTAATGATATTTGCATTTTTGAAGTTTTCATGAAAGATGTAACAGTTTGACACATCAATTCAAAATTAAACTAATTGAATAGATTAGACGATAAAAGAACACAATTGGATCCAAAAAAATGATTCTCTAGATAGAACTTCAATAATTCTATTAACGGTTTTTTCAATTTATTTTAATTATAAAAAGATTATTTCTTTCTTATAAATTCTAAAGCAGAAAAATGAAATAGTGTGTAATTCTAAAAGTTAAAAATACCAAAAATAAACACAATTTCAACAGATTTTTTACCTGAAAGAAAGAATCATCCATAACAATACTTTCTAATTTCCCACACATGCATCAAGTGTTAAAATAATTCTTTGTTCTGTTAGTGTTCTTAAAGGACATTTATCATATAATGCAGAACATATCATATAAAAGATACCAATTTTCGGAATTAAAATATTTTCCCTGCAATGATTATTGTTTGTTTATCTCAGTGTAAAGAATCATGTATGTATTTACTTTTTGATACAGGTTAAGAAGCCTGCACTAATAACTACAATTTTCTATCTTGACACAATTCCAAAAAGTTTTTTCAACGACAGTTTTTTAAACACTTATTTCAAATTTTCAAAACTTCTTATTATAGTCTGTGTGAATTCTTGAAATACATTTTAAATGTCGCGTTGTGTGGCTTTACTCATTTTTTTGTATAATAGATTTAATTAAATCTTTCTTCCTTGCAAAGTTAAGATATAATGTGGTAAAGTGCATCATAGATTAAATTGCCAATGTCAGATTGAACAATTAGATTTAACCAGTAAAAAATGTCGAATTATATACTTGTTTATGATTTTTATGTAAGATAAAGAATTCAACTTCTCCTTTTTCCTGATATGTTTCTTAATATAGTTATAAATCCTTGAAGTTGTTGGTGAATGAATTTTTGTGAAATGTAAGGCATCTTAATTTTGATCTAATATAATGGTTGCATCAACAGTAAGTCTCTTTCTTCCTTTTAAATTCTAGCTAAAAAATATATACTTTAAATCCTGTTTTGGAAATAATTGATTTCCTCTATCATCTGTGATACAAAGTGATAGCCAGAGAGGTTTATGTTCCTTGTCGTGTTAAGACTGATTTTAATGCTTCCCTATCTTCTTATATCTCGGCCAGTTACAACTGGTGTTTTAAGAGGGTCGTACTTACACCTTTACTTTATTGAGCCCAATAAAAACTCACTTGATGTGCCAAAATCAAAATCAAAATCAAAATCTGTTTTACAGAAGAGATCACACTTCATAACAGATAGCAAGAGGAGGCCATATCTAAATGCACAACTGTATTTGACATCTATCCTCCCCCTCGCCCTCGCCCTCGCCAGTATGCTTTCTAAGTGTGGTAATGAGCTGTTGAAACATACAGCCTTCAATTGACATCAGTGAAAATATTTATCCATCTTTATTAGTGACATTTCATTATAAAAAAGTCCTCAGTTAATGGAAAAAACAACATCTTATTGTGCTTGTACTTTTTTCCAAATTCCTCCATCATGCTGTTTCAGTCAAGTATGCTTTAAAAAGTGCTTTAAATCTTCAAAAAATCACTTTCAGTTCAAGTGATGTTATAAGCCTTTAAAAGGTTACACATATTGAAATCTAATCTCAAAAATCATCATTTGGTGTTATTTTGGTATATATAAGATGTTTTTATTGTGGTTACATATTAATTAGTTGTGAAAACTATTCCGTGGAAACAATAAGTTACCTTGAACGATTTTTAGCGTTACTCATTTTTACTCTTACTTCAATTTAAAGATTACCTCTAGTATGAAGTGGAAGGAAATAGTATACATTCAAGCTATAACAACGCCTCTATCATTTCATGATTATACAGAACTCAGGCAAGATTATGCACCTTTTTCTCTTAAAGATCAACCACCATCTCCTGAAATGAACATTCTTTCAAAGCATTGTCAGATCAATTTTTCTTAGCAAATAATTATTGTCATATTTTAATGAGTTGAGATACACATTGAAGTCATGTTATAGCGTTGTTTTACTCAATTTGTCACACATCATAAAAAAGAAACATTTCTTTTCAAGCGATACATATGTGAAGTTAAACGAGGAGTATTGAATAACGTTGGTAGTGGTGGCTTTAAATGTTGCATGTTACTCATGTTACTCTACTTTATACCTTAAAGCAGTATTTTTCTCTTTGAAACTCTATAGCATCGGTTGTATTTTATTCACTTTCTACGACGCGATTCTGGTGCATGTTGCAATGAGTCAAGCTTTGAAATGTGTGGTAGACAAATCTTGTTGAGTTTACGTCGAGTGAAGTTCAACTATATCACTGTAGTGTCAAGTGTTTAATAAACGTTAATGGAATTTAACATGAGTTTGTTTTACAATACAATGCCACAAGAACCATAAGCTTGTACAGAATATTAACTTTTCTACAGACTGGATTAATATTGTTCTGTTCTTCTTCATGTGACTTCTCTAAAAAAAAAGTGACTTCAGTATCTACATGTGTCAGCATCATAAATTTGTTTGTATCAGTTACGTTTTATTGAGCACTTGATATTTTGTGTTTTTTTATGTCGTGGTATAGTATGCTGTTTTACAGAAGGCGTGGTTCATGATAATGACTATGGAATTGGGTATCTAAAGAACTAAAACCTTATCCATGTTGTGCACATATTTCCTGTGGAGAAACATACATGTTCATTTAAACACTATATACAGATAAATCCAGACTTAACTTCTGCTAATTGAAGTCACAAAATGGCATGTTTGGTGCATATGAACTCATATGAAGGTCTTAACCTGAAGACTTTGGCAGCTCGATTGAAGGAGAAGTATAACATTGAATTGGCTTGTGAGGACATCGGTAAACACAATCGAAACTTTCTTGCACCTTCTTCAGATGGTAGTTTATACATGACCAAATCGTTGAACGATTTACGGTTTCATGATGCACCGCCACGTGACACGTGGAATTTTATGAGTAAGTCGTCGTCGAATTTGTACACATTCATAAACAATGCAGCAACAACGAGTGTTCTGATTGGTCAAGAGGATAGTCCGACCATATCTGCTTCTTCTTTAACTTCAGTATCGTCGTACCCTGATAGTTGTGCAACTGTAAAACTTAATTCTACATTTTGCAATGATAACAATAGTAATAATGATCGTGAAAATGAAAGTGGACATGGTAATTCATTCATAGCTGTTGATACAGGTTTTCAACGACCAAAATCTGTTGTTCCTCTCCCAGAAATTAGCAACAAGAAATGGGATAGACATTTTGTACCAGTTGTGACTGAGTTCCAATTCGACTCTATTGACCAACATCATTTTAAACCCATCATATCAGGTGGACAAACGACTTATGAACACGATATATCTGATGAAGATGAGTTGTTCTATGATGCTGACGACAAACCTGAACCATCACAAACACTTTATTACGATACAGAAGTCAAAGAAATTGCTGTTGATATTTCACTCGATGGCCCCGATATTGCACTTGATTATCCAGAAAACAATAATAATGATATTGTTTCAGCTGGCAGTAACACAGAAATGATCAATGTCAATTCTGTAATGACCGAAATTGATCAGATGTTGCAAAAGAAGAAACGAACTCACAGTCTGTGCGAAGAATGTATTAAAGCTGAAAACTCTGGATGTAATATACACGGGTACGAGAAAATGAAAAGACAGTCATCCTTACAACGTAACATGTCTCGGGATGAAATGAACGCTAATTATGAATGCATAGACGAGACTCTGGTTGTTGCAGAGAATAGCTCTAATTCGAGTTCACAACAGTTTGAAGAAAAAAAATCTGACATTATTGAGAAAGCAACTTGGATTGTCGATATAAGCACAACAACAGGTCATGATAAAAATGAAGACATAGTGTTTAAAAAGAAAAATATTGAAGCAGACCCGTATATAGACAATGTTACAACAAATCACGACGAAATCTTGCATCGAGATGTAAAGATTCTGACATATGTTGTTCTACCGCCTGAGTCAAAAGATGTTTGCGAGGAGAGGGAGTTTAAAGAGTTTTATGAGAGGTTGACTGCATCACATGCAAAACAGTATGTTTGTGAAAGGTTCACAGAGGAAGAGGTTATCCTTATTGGCGAGAAAGGTACAAAACATATGCCTGAAAACCATAAAATCTCTGAAACTTGTGAAAATGATGATATATTTGATAATACAGAGATTCCCGAAAATCATGAAATAACTGATATTACTGAAAATATTGGAATTATAGAAAACATGGCCAGTTCTAAAATTGCTGTTACTACGCATGGTACTTCAGAGCTCCAGAAAAATATTGAGACTCCTAGTAGTATTGAATTCTGTGCAATTGAGATTCGTCGAAATACTGAAACAATACCAGAAGAGGATTTTGACAGCTCATATTTTATGGAAGATCTTGCTATTGAGCTTTTATCCATCGAAGCACTCTCCATTATAACAGACACCTGTGACACAAACTATATTGACCGTAATGTTTCCATATCGGCATCTGGTCCTATCGTTGTCGAAGATGTTCTAAGTGAACGTAACATGAATGATCAGTTTCTGGAGGACATGGATAATATGTTGGAGTATTTCTCTATGTGCACCGAAGAAGAATTGTTAAATAAAGACGTAGGGAATAAATTTGTTACCAAAAACGATCAAGGCACTTCTGAGGGACAAGTAAGTAGTCCTAATAATTCCAAAATCAAGCATTCTTTACATGGTTGAGCATTTCAACGTTATGGATCACTAAAAATGAAAATACAATTGTCATGCTTTAAAACAGGTCAATTGCTTTTTTTGGTTGGCTAAATTTGATCCCCTCCCATATGTTGAAGGTCAGAGCTTTCCTCAGCTGTACGTGCCTGTCTAGAATATATCATTGTTTACTTTACAGTCTTTATTTACATTTTTCATGTTTCTTTACCCTTCTAAATTGATTTTTAATGAGTCATCAAAATTTCATTTGCAGTATTTTCCCATGAACCAGTAAATCTATCAGATTATTAAGTGACTCTTCTTTTTATTATCATAACCAATTTGATGAAGTGTTAGAAAGTATTAGATAGTTTGTGAATACCACATTCAACATGGCTTTCTGGTTTAAAAATTTATCTTGGGTCTCTATCATTTCATCAACTTCTAAAGCTGTAATGCTAACATCGTCCTAATAAATTATGATCTTTGTAATCATAATATCAAGTAACCCATAAATTGGTGTACTTACATGTTTTTAAGAGAAAGCCCAGAAATACTGATATTATGGACAAAATCCCATTTAAGTACGTGCCATGTGCCAACCCAGACCATGCGTGCGTTTCAGCTTGTCAAGCACTCTGTTTTCGTAAGTTTCGGTCAGATATTCCGATCTGTACTACATGCCTCAAGTACATAAAATTATACTTCAAGCAATAGAAGTAAACAATTACCACTTCTCTTTAATTGTAGCTGCCTCTTTATTTTTGTTTGTTTTGTTAGAATTGATGTAACTAGCATCTTCAATTAATTCTTCAATTATTTATTATTTATTAGCTTATAAAATCCTGATACATCCTTGCTTATATTTCCTGCTTCTTGCCAGGCTTGTTGTTTTTGTTGATTAATGAGCCTTCCTTCATGAGAGATTTAATCACCAAGCTTCAATGTTGACAAGATCTTTATGCGTCTGTAAGAACATTGATAATTAACAACTGGAAACATGGAAGCTTTCTTAATGGCTAATGAATTAGATTATGTCATCCTGGGCAGGGAAAATATGGTATATTAATGGATTACTCTATTCAAAGGAGGGATTCTGTCCATAGATATAACTGAAAGTTTAATTACAAAAGGTTTCCACAAAAATAATCCCCTAAGCTTTGTTGCGAGTGTTTAATCATACTGTTTGCTGTTCAAAATCTTTTCTTTTTCTTTGTTTTCAGATTCAAGATATCATGATTGAAATGGAATCATCTGAAAAGAGGTCTGCCAAAGATGCTCTTCTGTTATGGTGTCAAGCAAAAACTGCTGAGTAAGTGTTTTCTTGTTGTTTGCTGTCTTAAAAGTCTTCTGCTATGAAGTCCTTGAAACCAATTGAAGTTAAAAAAATAAAATAAACCTTTAAAAGTCTTTAATAAATCATTCCTGGTCATCACTGTACAGATCAATGTGATTGATTAAATGATTAAAACTTCCTTCAAAAGATCCACAAACAGTCCATTAATGTAATAAAAGAAATAATAGAACAAAAAGCAAAATTTCTCACCTTGATTTAATCGGAATCGTCTAAAATTGAGTTCCATATAATTGATTCATGGCTTTTGTTACTTCGACACTAAACCCATTATAACATCCATATATATAATTCACCCAGAAGTTTTTTTTCTGTCACTAAAATATCCACCAATTTGAAATCTGTATTTTTTCTTGTCATATTATTGTGTACTGCTATGCATAACTCCAAATGATAAACTCAAAAACCAGTTTTCATATTGAGAAACCATTATTAATTTAACGTATACCTTAATGAAATAATAAAATCCAGAAATTAATCATATTTATTACCATATGTACATAATTTCTGTCACTTAATTTTCTTAATCTAATTGTCATCTGTAATTCTTCGTTAAGTTCTTAGTTAAATTCTCATTCAATGCAGAGAGACACAATCCAGTCGATGCCAGAATGAAGTAATGCCATACAACATAAATATAAATTAGTAATTGTTCCTAAAATATACAAATCATCAACTAAGAGTATCAAAAACAGATTAGATCGACTAATAAGAATTAATGAAAGAAATATATCCATCGATGTTTTTTATTTCTTGGAATAATTATTAGTTTTTTACTTTTTTGTTATTATATAAAGATAGGTACAACTGTATGAAAATTATACTTTTTTTGATACACTTTATTTTTTTTATTTGAAATTGTTTATTATTTTTTGTTGTTTTTTCATTTATTTTTGTGGTTCCTATAAATTGATATATTTTTTTAAGTGTTAATCAGCCAAATTGTTTGCATTTAAGTCGTTTTCCCAAAATTGTTTAGTATTTTTCTAACGCCGTCTTCAACACATGAATAATAATAATAATGATGATGATTCAGCACTAGTTATCTTTTTGATTTATGCCTGTTTTGTTGTTTTACAAGTATGCCAAAATGTTAGTAGATAAATATTATTAGATAAAATCATGCATATTACCATTGGTAGTGTCTTTGTCAAAATGTTAATTTTATAACTCTTTTATTTTGTTAAATCGCTTTTATTTGTGATTACATCATAGAGAAATCCTCAATTGTTTTGATTATCCCCTTTTTTAATTACCCTTTCTTTAATCAAATGATCTTTAAAGATTATCACCTTACTTTCTCTTTTAGTTACCCCAACGTGAATGTGACGAACTTTACGACGAGTTGGAGAGATGGATTAGCATTCAGTGCCATCATTCACAAACACAGGTAAGAAGCGTGCAATTCCATTGGTTGCTTGTTTAGTCTAGTTGTTGATTGGTTGTTAAGTGATAATTCAATTTAAATTTAATTTTCTTATGCGTTAACTTTGAGAGAATTGGCGATATTGTACGAAACATTAGTTAACAAATCAATAGGGATATTCTTTTCAATTAAAAGATTATCAGGGATGTTTTTTAGCTCTGGTTTCTGTCAACCCCGTTTAAAGAATTCACTGTTTCATTCGATGTTCTATTTGGTGTACAGTTTATGTTATTTATACTTACTTTTTAAGGTCGTTGGTAAGCTCCACATGTCTGACATCTTTAATTAATGCAAAAATTTCCATTTTTTCTTCATCATTTTCATCTGTTTCTTCCATTAGCATCTCTTCCTAATTCTTTGATCACAAAATAATAAAATGTAAATATATTTTTTGTGTCTTTGAAAATGATCCCACTTAAAAGTCGATTGAGAGGTAATTAATTGTGAATTAAAAATGATTGGACTATTAGTTCATGGAAATCAAAAAGAAGATTGTCTTTAAAGAACTTTTGTTTTGAGTATTATTTCTTACGAAAAGTTGATCCAATTTTAGTATGAAACTTTTTTAGTATTATTGGTTTCTACAAGATATCCCTATTTGTTACATGCATATTTTCTATGTAATCCATCTTTTATTTTTCCTCTTTCATCTTTCATTATTTATTTATTATTTATTACTTTTCTTATTCTTTTGTTTGTTTGTTTTTTTCCTTAATATCATTTACCCTTTCCATCAGCATCTCTGCTTCATATTTCCATATTTCCATTCTTCATGAAGATATATGTTTAATATCAAAAATATGTCTTTATGCTGCTTTTGCTATTAGAGCTTTCTGTAAATCAATGGTTATGAGGTCAATTGCAAGGTTTGATATACTACCATTTCGTTACGAATATGCAAATTGAGATAATAATTTCTAAAATTAACAATTAGTTTATTTTGTTTAAAAAGATCAGACATTAATTTTGAATTCTGCTGTTTTTATTAATTTCTGGGCACTGTAATAAACATAATGCGCACATAAATCGAAGATTATCAACATCAGATGGTATTTCGAACATGAAAGTTGTTATAAAACCAGTATACATAATAAATCTTAATCTACTAATCTTTCTCTCTTTCTCTCCACGATGGCCAAGACTTCAATTGGAGTTTTATCAATCCCGATCATGAAAGACACCTAAAGTTATTATTTCAATAAAAAGCATAGAATTATCCTATTTTCCACTCACAAAATTACATATCAAAGCAAAACTCACTATTTCTACTTATCTTGTAAAACAACTATAATTCGTACTCACCATGTTTTTATTGGGGATCATTAAGGGATAGTCTTTGAATTATAGATAAATGTTCAGTTTAATTCGTTGAAAATTACATCAATTTCATGATTTTAAGATTTCACAAAACATCCAAATGTGACATTTTGAAATGAACCAATAAGGTTCTTGATGATTTAATTTTAACAAATCAAATTAGAGATTTAAATATAATTTGTAGACAACCTCTTAACCTTATTCCTTTAAAATCTCCCCTTACAATGTTTTGATTCAAGAGCAGAGTAATATTCAACCCCTTAATTGCACTCAATTACACCATCAAACTTTATAATCTACATGAATTAAAAAGCTCATCTTAGTTCAAGACTGTTATTTTACTATATATCATGAACTGCTGGCTATCAGTTACTCCTTTTGCTAATAATAAGTTATTTTTTGCCTTAAACAGTGACTTGTTTGTCCTCTTATACAGAGAATTAATATAATTATTGATCATCGGCGCATGTTTTTCATATAGGTTTTTCCACATAAGTGAGTTTGATTTACAAAATAATGTATGTTTTAGTGTTTCTTTAATTTAATTCATTAACAAAAAAACAACTTCTGTTTTGTAATGTTGGAGTGAAAACATGTTGAATATAGAAATAATATGTGTTCTGAGAAGAGTAGTTTTTGTGGGAGTCACTTTTTTACTCTCGTTTGTTTTGTTCGTTGTATGAAGCTTTAGTGTTTTGTTTTCATGTTTTTAGGCCATATATTTTGATATATTTGGCATTATTTATGATTATTTCTGTGTTAATACAATTAAGGTCTCAAAGATTGCACGAACCTAAATTTATTAGTTAAGGGGCCTAAGTACACCTTCTTTGTACCCATGTTTTCAAATTACAGGGACTTAATTTTGATTTACACTGTAGTTGACAGATAATCAATTTATTTCGCCACAAGATAAGGTCTTACGTTTTCTTGCTGCACTCTTTGCAAATTTGATCTGAAAGGATAAACTATTTGAACTGTAATTTATTTGTTTTCCTATATCTAAAAAATTTATTTGCTTTTCATTTCAGGCCAGATTTAATTGATTATGATAAACTTGTGAAAGAAGATCCAATCACTAATTTAAACATTGCATTTGACACTGCTGAACGAGAGTTGGGAGTATTCCGATTACTTGATGCTCCAGGTACGTTTAATACACCTAGAATCTCCCCCGCCCCAATCACTAAATATACCTTAAAGTCTCCCAGTTGGATCTCCCCCCATCACTGTTTGTCTTGTGGATCCTCTTAGAATCCTGCAGATTCTTTTTTCATAATAAATTTGTGCATTTGTGCAGATATACCATTATTGCTGATGATCCTTTTGTACTGCCGATCCATGTATGATAAATTAGCTGCTTCGTATTGTTTGTGAAATGTCTTTTTAATTGTTCATTTCTATTTCTAAAGTTCTTAATAAATAAATCTGCGAAATAGTTAGATATTTAAGTAAGTTCTCTGATTTCTTTTCGGAAAAAACACTTCTGCAAATGGTTTATTCTGAATTTTCCCTTTTTTCCTTTAGATGTCAACCTTGATTACCCCGATGAGAAGTCTATTATGACATATGTTGCCACATATTATCAATACTTTTCAAAAATGAAACAAGTCGAGGTGTCTGGTAGTAGGATACAAAAAGTAAGTATTTTAGCTGATTATAGGTTTGGTCAATTTTTTTTTACGAATTCTTCATCTTCACATATTTTCTACCCCCCCTTCTTCTACGAGGGGGGTTCCAACATTTCCAAAATGATTATATTTGACTTAACCTCGAAATGGGGCGTGCTACTTGGGGGAGGGGGTTGGGTGGATAGTTTTTGCTGGTGAGTAAATGAAAAACTGAAAAATTTCAGGTCCATTTCCATTCACATAGGTAGGTCTAAAAATAAGGGTTATATCGATTTAACTTTGAGTCGTCTAGAAAGGGGGTTGGCACTTAGGTAGGGGGTTCTCTTAGAAAGAAAGGGCTCGACCCTACCCTTCATGTTACTTTTTACCAACCAGTCAACCAATTAATACTAACTCTCTAATTCCAGGTCATCAAACATGCGTTGGACAATGAGAAACTCATCCAAGATTACGAAGCGTTAGCAACGGACCTAATGTCATGGATCCAAGCACGAATCGAGAAACTGAGAGGCAGATCATTGGGCAACTCACTTCTCTCGGTACAACAACAGTTAATGGAGTTTAACTTGTACAGAACGCAAGAGAAACCACCAAAGTACGTTGTTCTGTTGTCTTGTTACTCTTATTTTAGTCTTATGTATTATTGTGCAAAAATTTAGAAAATAAGCTTTGTTAGGAGTCTAGAAATTAAAGGAATAAGCACTAACATGTTGATTGAAAGTTTTTTTTAGGGAGAAAGTAAAAACTTAATAAGAAAAATAGGTTTTTTAGAAAAGTGGGGGTGGGTGTCTCTACTTCCAGAAAAGAATAGAGATATTATCCAGAATGTATACTAATTCTAAATTTATTATAATTGTTTTTACAAATTTAATTGGCAAAAATTTTAGTCACTTATTTGCGACCATGAGCGAAGTCGCTCGAAAGCTCAAATATAAGATATTATGTTAGGGATCGTTCACATATTACCTTCCTGTAATCAAGCATGATCGTTTACTCCCCTTTATTCCAAGAATTTCATATAACGAGAGAACGAGATTTTGAGAACAGTTTAGACAAGATAAGTAGACATTTTCCGAAAAAAAATGAGTTTTAAACTGACATTTATTCCACACTAAAACATTCTTAAAAGAGGCGAGGGTAATTCTTTTGATAAAAATAGGGTTTTTGAACCCGCGCCTTACTTAGCCTTCAATAAACCAATGAAAGTGACGAAGCCCGATTTTCGAAAAATAAAATTTCCCGGCCCATAATTTGGCCAAATGGGCCCAAAAGAACCCAAATTTGAGGTTTTTGGTAATCTTCTCGAGTTTGAATCATTAGATTTTTCTAATTTTGCAGAATACAGTAGATAATAATGATATGTAACAGATAATGGTGGTCTTTCTTGGTGCTCAAAAAAAATTTTGGCTCCAAAATTGGCCCAAATTGAGGTTTTCGGTAATTCTCGAGTTTGAATCATTAGATGTTTCTTATTTTGAAGAATATAGAAGATAATTATGTTATCTAAGACATAATGGTGGTCTTGCTGTTCTAAAAAAATATTTGGCTCCAAAAATGGGTCAAATGGGCCCATATGGCCCCAAATTTGAGGTTTTCGGTAATTTTCTCGAGTTTGTATCATAAGATTTTTCTTATTTTGTAGAATATAGTAGGTAATTATGTTATCAGTGGCGGATCTGACCCATTTTCTGAGTGTCTTCAAAAATGATAATTATTTTCCCACTTAGCTATAGGGAAATTTAAAATTGAAATACTGGAATCGCATGGGAGCGCATACTCTAAGGACCGCCATTTTCCAGAGTGTTTGCCATCATCTTGAACTCAGTTTAACAATTTATAGGGCCAACATAGTCTTAAATGATAAAAAATACTGCCAAAAAGAATTGCTCTTATGAAAAACGAGTGTCTTCATGAAGACACTGAAGACACTCCAGATCCGCCACTGGTTCAATTCAGATTTGTTTAGGTTTTTTTTATGGTATGAGAGTCTATGCGAATCGCAAACCAATTTATAAAACAAAGAAGTCTTACAGGCGGATAATCCACTTTCGAAGTAAACATTGACCATGTCTCTTGTTTCTGGCGATATATCTTTGGTGACTTAAAGAGAATTTAATGGATGGTTGTGGTTCCATGAAAAATATTTACAGAGATAGGATATTTGTTGTTAGTAGCAACATTTAGCAACATACTTAGTGTTCTTTGATCTGGTTTGTACCGATGGTATCTTAACCGAGCGTGTATCATGATGGCATCTGTACCTTTTAAAAAAAGGGAAGGACTTTTCTTTTTTGTTTCGATACCAGGCCTGAAAACATAATAACATGTGTGTATAATATACTCCTATTGCTTGGCAACAAAAGGAAAGTTATATTGAGAAAATAAAACTCAATTGATATTTCTTTAAACAAATTCACCCAACTTAGCTACTACTACCATTTCAAAGAAATTTTCCTATATCTCGCGTTTTTTCTCCTCAAGCAGACTCGAGCAAAACTTTCTTATTGTAAAGTAGTTATAGTAGTAATATATTTCTAGACAGAAATTCAACAAAATAAAGATTCAAATTATTCAACTTGAAAACAATTCTTTAGCAGTTGAATAATAAGGGTGCATGTAGAAGGGGAAGGGCTGTAGATCTTGAAAATGCGTGTTTTAACGGCCCAAGCCATACTGATTGAATCAAAAGTACGGTCGAGGACCTACCTTTCGGTAGAAAAAAAGTAATTCGGCAAAAAAAAATTTTCATCTACTTTTCATTTCCAATCCAGCTATCTAATCCATTTTAAAATCTGAACATTTTAAAAATGCACTTTTTTTCTGGAATTGATCAAAATTATGCTAATTAAGGCTAATAATGATTAGAAAGTTCCTTAATCTCCGGACCAATCCCGTTTATCAAGATTTTTCTGTTAGTATAGATCCTAAGGAACACAACAATTACAGTGGCATTAACGACCCTCTCGGGAGGCACAAACCTCAAAATACGCCGGTCTTTAAGAAATCCGAGAGAAATCCTATTCATCATTCTCGGACATAATTTGGAGTAATTAACCCCTCGAAGATTTTAGTCGGGAAACATTTTACTCACTACTTTACGCCAAAATTAGTTACTTTTTGCCGACTAAAGTTTTGACAATTAATCATTTGTAAATAATGAATTTACAAACGATAATATTACTGAAAAAAAAAATCGGCAAAAGTTTAGGTTCTCAAATATAACAAAAAGAGTTTGATTGATAAAAAATTGTCAAAAGGAGTTTGATTAGTAAAAATAAAGTCATCAAAAAAATATGAGTCATCTAGCAACAATGTGGTCACTTCTTGCCGATTTTTGTATTGCTGATAAGGCAGGGGCGGATCCAGAGGTGCTTGCAACATGTGCTTGAGCACCAGTCAGATATTATAAAAGAATATTGATTTGGTTATAATTTGTCCGAAACAATTATTAAAAGACACACAAAATAAGTTTCATAGCAGCTGGGCACCAGTCAGAATATTTCGTGGCCACTGTAAGGTATAGGTAGGAGACTTGTGAAAGTTGAAATACTAACGCCGACTTTAAGGCTCATAAGATAATTGCATCGACGATTTGATGCTCAGAAAACCGTCCATTTTACAATCGATAAAATCATGCATAGAGCTAAGAAATAACTCCTCAAGAAAAAGCGAAAATACTTTCGAACCCCTAAAGCTAGAACAAGAACAAGCCCTAGAACAAGCCTTTGCATATCATATTCTCTTACTTTAATGTCAGATATTGTCGCGAAAAGAAAGAGTCGCGCAAAGTTGTGCACGACTTTCGCGACATTTTCTGACCGCGACTATTTTTTTCTCCTTGCGTGACTTTTAATTCCCGCAACTTATTTTATCTTGATTTATTTTTTTCAATTGTTTTTGCAATATTCTTTTCATTTTGCACTTATATGCGCGACATTAAATTCCCGTGACTTCTCCTGATAAATATCGCGCAACCCATTGCGCTAATTCTGACCGCAACAATATCTGACATTAAAATATGTCCTATTCTATTTTCTATTATGTCCTTACCTTGTAGTTTAAGATATAATAACTTCATTAGTGTTATTCACATAGCCTTCAATATAGAGGGACACTTCATTCTCAGTTTTACTGCTAATGTAAAAAACCGCTTTGAAATTTTGGCTTGTTCCTTGGATATACTCTAGCCGATAATCAGTATGAATAAAGTTCGCGAGTCTTTCTTCAACGAGCTGGCTTTTCGTCCATTTTGAGTTCACATTGTTAATTTAGTTCTACACGTTCTCTTGTTATACACGCTTTTTTAATATGAATATATTTCATAAGAATATCCAAAATAGAATGTAACAAAAAGTTAAGAAGATTATTCTAAGGAGGGGAGGGGAGCGGTTTCCGATATTCCGACAATCGACCTTTTTTGTTACCGATATTCTGATATATTTTTTTAACCGATATTCGATATTTTTGATTAATTTTTTCTTGAGTTTCTAGATTATTTTTCATTTCACAATTGACATTCCGATATTTTACATTTTTTTTTACCGATATTCCGATATTTGACTACCCCTATTTCATGCATTCAGCGAGAAAAAGGTATTTAAAGGACTATCTGACTTTTAGATTAGTCATTTCTGTTGGCGACGGGAATATAATATGTTGATAATTTTTTCATTCATTCCATACATTCAGAAATGTATACCCACTCGGATACTTTCGGATTGTAATACGAATATTATACCCTGAGAGCGACACTTTTGGGGTGCGAAAACACTCGGGCGGCACAACCCGTAATCACTAAATAGTAAGAAAAAGACTAGATTTGGAGATCTGTATTTGCTTTATTTTACATTTAGCTATCTTCATAGAATATATCAGGTTGGCATATTCACTCTTAATCACTTTTGCATCTTAAAACAATCTTTGGCGATGTTGCCAAGCATCATAATTGCCCTAAAGCTGATTCTTGAGACACTTCTTATTTCTATCCTTTTCTACTAACTGCTACTGTTGAGCAGGTTTAAGATTAAAAGAAAGAACCAAATTTATATTTTTTTAATTTCGCAAAAAAGTACGTACGATTTTAACTAAGCAGTTCTGTTATCAATCTCGTTAATACATTTAACAGTTTATCTTTGAATAGTTTAGCAGCTTAATCCATAACCCCAATGTTATTGTGGTAGAGGGGAGAGAGGAAAAGAATTGCACCAATAATTCGGTCTAGGGATGGAGTGGGGTGGGAGTGGGGGTGAATGGTTACGTAAAACGTTTTGTATCTTTAATGAACTTAATAGTTGCTTCGAGAATAGTTTATCTTCATCAGTGAGATGAGAGTGACCGTAGAGGTACACATCAATTGAGTTGGATAAATGAATTAGATTTTTTAAACTTAGCTTACCAACAACGGTAGCTGCTAGAGATGCTCTATACAAGTTTCCAAATAATTTATATAAGAGCAATTAAATCTGTGTTTAGAAAATATGCCTGCTCAAGAGGAATATTTATAGGCCCGTTAAAAAAAAAACTTTCGATCCCTCCTGGATCCCCGTAATTTAATCAAATTAATCACTGACATCTTGTCCGCCACAAGTGTTAAATGTTAAATGTTAAATGATAGCTTAATGTATACGTAGTGCCTCTATCGGGAATGTCTTTGTAAATGGATGAAAATAATTAAAAAAAAAAAAAAAAAGTTTATTGTCTTTTTTTTTCAAAAAAGTGATGTGGGTGGGCGGTTTTTATAATTATATAATTATTTCTTAGATACCTTTTTAACTCTATTTTGAAGGGTACACTTTTTTTTATATAAGCAACGATTATATAAGCAACTAGGGC
>JAUKPT010000635.1:0-18677 GCA_032273505.1 Nanomia bijuga
AATTCCTATCATTTTAAAAAGTTATTCAAATATTTCATAATTCTCAAAAGTGTCATGTATTTTGAAATATGCTCATTTGCAAAAAAAATTAGACAGATCGATATTTTGACATCATATTTTTTATCAAATTAGTTATTCCGACGGACCGATGTTCTGACAAAAGAATTTTACGGAAGTTTATTTTAGCATGGTTAAGGCTTTTTTGCTGCCTTCAAAATACAAAGAATTATAAAAACACGAATTGCGCGTTTAAGCGCAGATAGTTTTTGACAAACATTTTCGGCGGACAAAATCGAGGGGCAAATCACTCATCAGAAATCTCGTACATTCAGAAAATTCTTTTATTTTCTTTATAGTTTGGTTGGAAATAATTTAAAGAAAAAATGATTTAACCCTATTTGGATTGGGCTTTTGAGCGTTTTTTGACATTTTCTCGGGTATTTGAAGACAATAATTTAAAATGATTATTTTTTTCGCATTTGAATGATTTTTTTATTAGTGATGATGAGGGAAATAAACAAGGGGAGCCATGCACAAGCTCTTTACCCGCTTATCGAGGCAATGACTTAAGTCTCACCTAGTGTTTCGTCAGCTAGCAACTGGCTAACTATCGAGGTATAAAAGGTTCCGACAAGACAATGATTTGAATTATCGCAAAAAATTGAATATAATTTTTCGAATTTCTATTTCAGCTGTGGTAGCCGTTTGCATCGTTGATCTTGTTTTATCTACTATTAAAAAAAAGTTAGTTTTTTAACCCAAGTTTCTTATCTCTGATGGGACGCGTTCTATGTTTCTTTGTTTCCTTTCTTTTTTTGGATAATTCCTTCCAATCTAACCGCAGTTCTAATCGAACCAAGCTCTGAGAAGGTAGCTAAGTCAGAGCAAAATAGATCATTACAGGTAAAGGGACCTCAAAACGCATTGGAACGTCAGAATGCAGGTTTTCAAATTAAGGTACTAAGAAACTGAAGCTTTTACTAAATACCCAAAATGACATGAAATTGTAGTAAATTAGACCGTGTTAAGTGGAAAATATGAAAATATAACATTTTTCCATTGGAGAACGTTCTGGATTAAAGCAAATCGAAAGCACATTCACTACTCTAAGGTCCCGAATAGACGTCCCCACCCGCTTATTAATTTTCGAAAATTTTTCGGACCCCCCGTTCTTATTAGGACCCCAGTTTCTTTGTTTTTGAGTTGAAGTGTAAATCAGGCTTAATCTATTTCGAACGTTCTAATTTCGTTTTCGAATGTTTCTATTCGAATTTTTGAATGTTGTTGTTAATTTACCCCTTGAAAATTAATGGAATTAGGGAAAAGGAAAGTTTCAAATGTTTTCAGACCCCCCGTTTATTCAGACCCCCCCCCCGTTTATTCAGACTCCCCCCCCCGTTTATTATATTTTGCAAAAATTTCGGACCCCCCCCTTTTATTCAGACCCCCCTACTATTCGGGACCTTAGAGTATATACCAGCAGACTTTTCAAAAAGAAATCTCAGTTTTTCAAGCATGTCTGAATATAAGTTTGCAAAAGGTTATTAGAATTGTTCACTGGGAATGTCCAAACTTATCTTGAAATAATAGATACAAGCTATTTCTGTAACTTTCTTAGCCTTTGAAGGTTCCAGATTTAGGGTCATTTCATACTGTCATAAATGAATTTGTGAGCAATGGATTTACTTTATTTTGCTTTCTTTGTTTGTTTTTTTCAAAATCTTCTCTCCTCTAAACGAAGTTTTGAACCTGGTGAAAATTTTTGTTTTTGTTTTGTGTGACTTTTGCAATTTTTAATAGTTGTTTTTCTTTGTGATATAGTTTTCCCATAATTATTCTCAATAATTAGACGTATATTTATTACGAGATTGATTGGTAATAAACATTAGGAAGCATCAGGAAAAAGAAGTCTATTTTAAGCATTGTAAAATATGAGATATTTTCATTATAATAAAAATTTGTTTTTGCTATTTTAATTGCAGCCTAGGGGTCACAAGACATATTAAGCAAAAATAAAATAACCTTGCACCTTGTTTTTTTACTGAAGAATAGAAAATATGTTAGGGTTCACCTCAAAAAGGTTTTCATGTTTTTCAACAGAAAATATCTGTTAAGCATTTATCCCCAACCTTCGTTTGCAACAACGTCATTCTATTTTTCACTATTTTAACTCTTGAAAACGTTATTTTAAACTGTTTACCTTTTCTACTGAAGTATTAGGGACATTAATCTTTCTGACTACACGATAAGATATGAAAACGTTTAAGAGGACCAAATATTTATCTAAAAATACATCCTCGTACTGCTAGGCCAACTCAGCCCTTCATCTTCCGAGGTCGGTGAATCCAGAATCGGCTGGGGCTGACAAACTTGAGTTATCGACGATGGTGTGGCTCACCTTGTGATCGCATACCGTAAAGTGCCGCACATAAGCCCCCCCCCCCGCGTATAAGCCCCCCCGCAGATAAGCCCATCTATTTATTAACGCAAAAGTAGGTCCACGTATAAGCCCCCCCGCGGATAAGCCCCCCCCCCCACAGATAAGCCCACCTTTTTTACTGACGTAAAAAATGGATCATCCAGTTTTGGGAGAAACAGTCAAAAAAGAGTAAAATGATTAACATTCACAGTTTTTTATTATATTTCTAATACACTTTTTATGAATTTTCGGTCCATAAAGTTGAAAACTGCAGGGTATTTCAATGCCTCCTCCAGGTACCCATTTTCCTTCAGGAGCAACACGATGATTTTCTGATACAATTGCCTTCACCAAATAAAGTTTCCATGTTTTCATAAGTGGAAACAAAACTATATATATAGATATACTGTATTTTATTGTTTATAGTTTATTCATAGAAAAAATATCAATATAACATAGGGAACAAATTAGCATTTACTAACACAAAAATATGTCCACGTATAAGCCCCCCCGCGGATAAGCCCCCCCGCGGATAAGCCCACCAAAAAAGTCTTACGAGCACAGATAAGCCCAGGGCTTATGTGCGGCACTTTACGGTATTATAGTACAGGCATTTTATTTATTTCTTAGATTGCAAGTATAGGAGTAAAAGATTTTCCCTATCTTTTTATAATTGATTTTAGAAATTAACTTTCTTTTCTGAAGTAACTCCAATAAGCTCATCTGTGTGAAATATTATGTGAAATAGTTTACGTGTAGAGTTATATCCAGAGAAATTCCTAAAAACTCATTTTCATTGATTTTTGTTTTGTCACACTTCGTGCAGGAATTAATGAATTAGTTGAAAAATAACTTTTTCAGCAAATCAGAACAAAAATTAGATTTGGAACTTTCTTAAATTCAATAATGTTGTCCATTTCTTTTCTTAAAGAAGACTTTTTTAGAAAATAATTTTAACCTTTTACTTAATGAATTTTACTGAAATTCTTCTTTTGTTATCAGCTGAATCTGTTAGTTGTGCAGTATTGTTGTTGTAACTGAAATAGCTTTGAATAGAAGCAAAGCAATGATATTTTTTCACCTGTCTTGTACGAAAGTCTAACAGATGTCTGTTTGTTTTGGAGATTTTCATCTCTATAAGCTAATACGAAATATAAGAATAACATCAAATGAAATACATGCAATTGATACATGCATGTTGGATATTTGAGAATTTCTTGGATCTCTGAATTATATTGTTTATCTATGACATACAATAGATTGTTATTAATTATTTTAGCCTATGCATTGAAATACTTTTATTATTATTTCTGCAATAACATTTTTGATCCAAATAACTCAGTAAATATTTGCTTATATATATATTTTAAGAAGTGGATTCCACCAAAATAATTGTGCTCCAAAATGTATATAAATGTGAAACAGTAAAAAAATAGTGCTTACCTACAAAATCTGAAAGAAATATTTGCACTAGGTTAAAATGACAAAAGCAATCAATGTGTTAAATTAGAAGCCAGTGTCTATTTTTAGACAATTTATAAATCATTTCTAAATCTAACAAAAATGTTTGTTTAAAAGCTGGAAAAACAGTTTAAGGCTTCCATGAAAATAAATAGAAATGTCAACTATCAACAAGGTTGAATATTATCATGCTACCAATTGTTAACACCTCCCTATGTATGTCCTTCTTTTCTGAATTGGTTTGTTTACAAACTTGTTTAGGCTGAAATTGAATTACGACAAGCTCAATCTGATTATGACAGACAATATGAAATCACAAAACTATTACTGGAAGGAGTCAGTACCAGTCATGTAAGTGAGAATTTCTTTTGTTTTTATTGTTAAAGTTTTAGTTAGTATTGTATGTTCTCTCATGTTCCGAATAAAAAGAGGGGGGTTAGAATTAAAAGTGTAGGAGGAGACTTCAGTATTTTTTAACAACATGCGGCCTTGAATGATTGAGTTGGAAAAAAGTGTTGAAAATAGAGAGAATTTACCTTATATGTGCATGAATTTAATAGTGACGACCATTTCGTGAAATATTCAGAATTATGTTTTCAAATAATAGGGAGGAATGGAATTTCTCGGATACTTGTTATCTCACTAGTTGAAACTAAATTTTACAGTTTCTAACAGGGTGTTAACCTCCTGCCTGCAACCCGAAAGTATGAAAGGAGTTAAAACCTGGTACTTTCAAGGGCGAGAACCTTAAAACACCCTAGTGTTTTTTTCATCCCCACAGCTAGACCAGCCCTCTAGGAACATTGAAAAACGCTCACCCCCCCAGCTAACGTTTTCTTTTTTCTAACTTCTTTTTGTTTTTTCTCTCTTTTTAGAACAACCATCTAGCAGCTCTTAAAAGCTTTGTTGAAGCCATGGGAATGTATCATGCACACTGTCAACAATATGTATCTGAATTACAAACTGAACTAAGCCTTGGGTAAGAAATTATATCAAATAAGAGTCACTCTAAATTTATCAAATTTCTGATGCCCAAAATAATTGAAGCGATTTCAAAATATCTCTTCGCATACCCGTTTAGTTCTCCAGGAGATGTTTGGAAAGTGAAAGTCCTTAATCATTTATCATCTTATTAATTGTCATCAATCTGAAGTTAGTGTTTGTATATTTAAGTAGTTTTTACCAGTGAAGTATTGATTAGAACCAGTACAGGCAACAAGGGTCAAAATGCCTGCGAGGGTCAAAATGTAAGTTTTCAGAATTTCTTAAAGATTAAAATGATATAACATGTGAAATACAAATATATATTAGAATATATTATAGGAATAGATTCTACTGTCTTCCCGATTATAGAAATGAAATACTTTTTTCCGGAATATGAAAAAACCTGTTTATCAAACAAAAGATTTATCTTAATTAAATGGATTTTACAGTAACACTAAATTTTCAGAAATTTGCACATATATAACTTATAAAAAGGTATGTCATGCAAAAGGAATTAATAAATCAAACTTAATTAGCTCAGAATAAATGCATAAAGATTTAACAGTTACAAAAAACGCAATTCTTATAAGGCGAGGTTCAAAATGCGTGTGTATCATTTATAGCATTTTACTTATTTTTTAGAATTTAATTTTCATACAGTATATTCTAAGGCGTTTTTTAGTTGTTCTGAATTATCAACTATTCTTCGCTTTACTTGGTGTTCAAAATCAGATTCCGTTTATTCCGATTTAATTGCCGCCACCAATTACCTCCATTTTTGGTCAGGTAAGAGCTATAGTAAAGTACTTTCGCTTGGTATAGCGAAAAAATAATTTGAAAAAAATGAAAGGAAGTAGGAAAAAAACGAAGATGAAAATTTGCAATCACTCGAAATAATGGATTGTATGATTTGAAAGTTATATCAGTGGGTACGCTATAATCTCTATAATCATAATTCATCAATGATGATTAATCAGGCATGAGAGTAGCGAAGTTTTTTCATAATCATAATCATATTTAATTACCAAAGCAAACAATTATGTTAGGGGGTTGAAATTGAAATTCAATTTGAAAATTAGAGGTCAGAAATACCCCCAAAACTCGCGTTTGGGTGGTTGGATCAACTTGAAACGTGGTATGAGCCTTTCCCAATTTGTTTTTAACAAATACAGCTAGCACCTTTTTTCTTCTAAAAAACAGAAAAAAGTTTTTGAAAGAAGGTTGAAAATTAAGGGAGTTATGGCCAAAAAACTGATAAGTTTCATTACTTTTGGAACAGACTTTAGATCCATTTTATTTCATATGATTATAATTACTAAAGACATTATATATATTGACAAAGCGTCTAGTGATTTAAATAGATTCTTTACAAAGTAATTAAATATTCATAACATATATTGTTTAACTGTTTAAAATAGACAAAAACACGCATAAAATCAGTTCAAAACAGTCATTTTCTATAATAGAAAATACATATTTTTAACATAAAAGATTTAAGTTTAATAGTATATTGAGGCTGAAAATGTCTGGAAATTTAAGCAATTTCGTAGCATATTTGAGCCTAAGAAACCTAATCATGGTTACAGTTTTACTATCTTAGTTCTCGTTTCATACTTATCCTGTACTTTTTAAAAACTCAATTTTAGTATGCCCGAGGGCAAAAAAACTATTATTTTTTAGTCTTATATAATTATCAACTATTTTTTGCTGAAATATATTCAATTCAATTCCATTTCATGAAAAGGCTTTAAAGAAATACTCTTAATAAACAACATACTTAGTGAATGCTTCCACGTCATTATTGTTATACACCATACAAACACCAATCAAGATGGCAGATAAGCCTTGAATAACTGTCTCGTGAGTTTCGGATGGTTGCTCGATACAAGCAAATAACTGAACATGCAGATGTCAAGGAAAGTATGACAGAGTTAAAAGGGATAAGTGTCCCTTTAAATTAAGGGGTTTCATCTTTCAAGTTTCATTCCAGTTAAATTCCATCCCTCCCAGCTTAGGGGAGTCACCCAGTTCTATTTGATACCAATCCCCCAATCGGATCTTCACATCAAACTCTCTGGTTAAAATGTCTGTTTTTCTCAGCTCAATTCAGGTGATAAATGGTTCAGAAAAAATATTCTACTATGTATTAAATTTTGATATTTATAATGGAAAATCTTCCACCCCCCCCCAGTTATCGAACCCATTTCGGCTAGATTTAGGCCCGGATTTCTTTTTACTCAAAATTTGAAAATCAAAGACTAGATAATTACAAAAGATCAAAATAATCAGTTCCGAGAAAAACGCGTTATTGAATAACAGAGGTCAACTCATGTTTAGGACCAACCTCCATAGTTGGTGTGTCCAAGAAAAATGAAAAGGATACAAATGGAATAATAGCTCCATTGCTCAATAAATGAGAGACAGCCACAGGACAACTAGATAACCAATGACAGAGAAGAGATAGAACAGATACGCGAGTTTGTGCAGATGAACCACCCTATAATAAAAAAAAATCAAATTGCTGAAAAAATCATGGTGACACTATCACTTATCACAGTCAAGTCGAGATGGGGTTAAGGTTATAGGGGAGTTAAACCATCAATAAAAAAATCATGATGACACCTTATCCGTGAGAAAAGGGGGAAGTTTGGCACCGGGAGTATTTTTGCCCTGTGTCGTTCATCTCAGGAATGTAACTGAATGTTTGTAAAATGTTATTTCTCATCTCAGAACTTGCTTTTACCGTTAGACAAAATAAGGGGGAAATGAAACAGATTTATACACCCACAAGCAGACAGACTGTATACCGTAAATCCTTAATAAACACCTGATCTGGGTAGGGGGTGTCTATAGAGGGGCGTTAATAAGAAGGGGGCGTTTGTTCAAAAGTTTTAATATTTATTTCTGCAAACGTGTGAAAATGTGTGTTATAGATTTTGATACTTCGAATAAAGAAATTAGAAAATTAATGCTCTATTTACATATTAATAAATAATGAAATCATCCAAATTTAATAAGCAGGGGGGGGTCTTAATAAGAGAAGACGCTTCTTAGGTTTTTTTTTCTTGTTCCCTTATTTAAAAATGTAATTTTCCAAAAAAAAATGTACCTTCGTAGGGTGGTGTTAAAAGGTGGTGTTTATTAGAGGACACACACACATTCTTGTCCTTTTTTCTTTCTAGAAAATGGTGCAGGCGGGCAAAGTTTATTTTTATTTTAACGCTAATTTTAAAACTTACAACTAATCAAATATATACAACGCTCCTATCCCGAATCAAGGGCCTGTAAAAATATTTACTTTGTTATTAAATTTACTTAGTTTACTTTCTTATTGAATTTATCGTAGCAGCGATACTTCCATGATTTTTGTGCTGCCATCTTTGTTTACATTTTGACATTTTGATGACTCATCACATTTTCGTGACTTTTGACATCAGAACACTTCTAGTGTATATAAGGCCATTTTTAGTGTTACAGTTCAGTTGACTTCTCACAGATTTTGTATGGCAACTGGTAAGCTTGCTTCCTTAACTTTTGTTTTGTAGGTGTGTCATTTTGCCAGCCATCTTGGATTTCTATTTTTTCAATTTGTGGAACTTATTGTACATTTATTCAAGCTATTTGTATACTCATCGATTTCTACTGATGGTTAGTCAATATAATTTACTTAATTTCAAAATGTAATTATTTTCAGTTATATTTTCATATATTTGTTTGATCTTTATTTATATTTTTAGTTTGAACATTGAAAAGTTACAAACTGTGCTGTATTCATTACCTAAATCTGACCACAGGGCCTAATAAGAAAAGTATGGTAGACATCCGCGGTAGACATCCTTCTCTTCCTCCATAGCAATGCTTCAAAAAGTTGTTTTATTTGCATTTGTTTTAAGTAATTGTTTGTTAATCAAACAGTACAAGAGCAAAGACTCATGGGGTATCTATTAGTCAAAGATAATAACACATAGCTTCAAAAAACATAATCATCAAAATAATCAAGAAACAAAACAAAAATCTCTAAAAAGAAAAAGAAGAAGCCTTATCTTTAAAAGAAAATAGAAAATTAAATTCAATCTCAGCATAAATCTTTATTGTTTATTAAAATGAAGACATTCAAATCCAAAATCGTGTTGGCAAAAAGCTTAATTTACATAAATAATAACGAATTATTAAAGATGCATAATAAAAAGATAAGTGGAAGTATTAAAAATAGTTAGAACTATTTTCTAAAAACTATTTTCTAATAACTGTACAAGAATAAAGATGTGCAGGATCTTTGATAGATAAGGGATTTACCACAAATACTAGTAAAGAATAGAATCAGCTATTATCGATAAAAATTGGGGTCTTTTCAAGGAAGATTTTCCATTCGAATTGGGCGATCGCGGGAAAATAACATTTGGATTCATTGAGAAAATTTGGGTGATCTTTGGCAGTGAGTAAACGTAAAATTAAGTACTTACGTTGGAAAGTATGTTGGAACACTGTTGAAGTAATGAGACAGGTTGACTACCTAAAAGGAGAAACACTTATCATTAATATAACATTAGCAAAACAAACAACCTTTTACGAGGTAGAGAGAATAAGGGTGAAAACGTAAGTAAGAACTAAGTATAAAGTACTTTGAATGAAGGGAAAAACATTCTACTTTTCTAGCTGTGATGATTTGGATTCATAACCATGAAGTGCAATTTGGGGATTTATTTTTAAATATGATAAATTCGTGACATCGAACACACATACAAGTGTGCTAGGGTTATTCTAAGCATAATATCTCCATTAACCCTTCACGTACGGGGGTGGGGAATAAAGTCCAACTTGATGTAAAATCCTTTCAAACAAGAAAAATAAGGGTGAAAAAGACGAAATACGATTATGAGGTGGACAAAATACCCCCAAACCTCCTCCCGAGCCCTGACTCGTTCATTATATCTAGCCTAACCACGTTAAAATTGCTTGTGGTTAGAAAAAAACAGGCACGTTTAGGGTTAAAGTAATCTAACAACAATTATATCTTTGCGTACCGACGCCAGTTGCTAATTGGACGCGTAACAGTTGTTCTTTCAATTCTTTGTTCCCTAACAGTGCATGTGAGAGAGCAGTAGCTGCACACCAGTTGGAAAATGAATCAGCGCTACAAGAGAGAAAATACGAGTTAAGATTTTCTTACAACAAATGAAAGAACTTTTACCAAATAATTTAAATTTAGAAGTAGCTGGATAATGACGCATTTCCAATACAAATGCAGGGTGGCCACACAAAATTATGAAAATAAGGGTATTTTGGGGGAAATGAAATGTTCAGTTTCAGGCATAATATGGTTAACGAGAAGGAATTTAATTAAAGTGGTCAATATTCTGGCCAAGAAAGCTGTTTCTTCCGCCACCCAACTTTTGGAAAACCTATTTTCTTCCCCAATTTTTCGCCCCATCTTCATAAATTTTACAATATGCCCTAAAAAGGGCCTAAAATATGCCTTGAAAATATGCCCTTAAAATTTTTTTTTCGCCCAGGAGCGTTTTTTTCCCCGGGGGAGGATCTGGCCAGAATATTGACCAGTGAATCAATTAGCACAAATTTTGAGAATTTTAGCGATATCTTATAAAAAAATCTAAGGAATTTTGTTCAATGAAAAATTATCGAAGCATTTTTCGGAAACTTTATCATTTGGGGGACTTTACAAGGGTTTTAGGGATTTTGAGAATAAGTGGCAACCTGAATGGATGTGCTATTAACATATACTCTAATTGTTTTGAATCAATAATAGAAAAATCAGGGTAAATATAGCGCCTAAACTGATTCGAATATGACCTACCTGAATAATCCACCACAAAGTAATTGACCAGCAGTAACATTATTTGTATTAGCTAAAAGAAAAATCTTGATATTTCAAACAGCCTGAAGTGCTTTTGGTTTATGTGTACAATTTATTGACAGTAATCCCTATTTATGTAATATCTTCAAGGTAAGTTTAGCATTTTCAGCCTCAATATGCATATACACTTTATGCTATATGCTTATAAAAGGAAAAATCAATACCATCAGCTGAAGATGGAAGCAGAGTAGATATGATTCTTGATTGTCCAGTTGGATTCTTGTAGAGGTAACTCTGAAAAAAAAAATTAATAGAGGCATGTAGTTACCCAAATTTGATTGGCTTAAAAACGATCCATCCGTACGATAGGTAGAGATGGGTTTTCAATATTTTCATACTTAGTCCACCTATTTATATTCCTCACCTTTTTTATTTATGAGTTCACACTGACATCCTCGGTCTGACACTATCCATTGCTATCCTATCTTGCTATCAAGTCTTAAATTGAGTAAGACATTTCTATCAAAAAGATAGATAAAAGGTTATAGGTATCTGTAATCTTACCTGGAAACAATATAGAACAGCACAACGTAACGAGGCTGGTTGTTTGTCACTAATCATCGACATGAGGAGTACAACAATAGCAGGTCTAAATAGAAAATCATTAATAATTCTCTAACGTGGCATTAAAAAAAAGCAGCATTTCCAAATTCTAAGTACATACAGAATCTATCGAATACAATTGTTGAAAAAAATTGCCAAAGAGTACTTTATCAAAACTTACTTTGGGGGATTATATGGTGCATTGACGACAGAAAATGCACCTTGGTTGATTTCATTTCCACGTATGATTTCAGCCACTGTGTTAACTGTCTATAAAGAAAGTAAACAACAAGGTTAACATAGTTTCCACACAAAACTTTCGGAAAGGTGAGGGTTGAGGTTTTTTGGAGAACCAGGTGGGAGTTGAGTCGAATGGTCGGTGCAAATTCTATTAGGTGGGAATTGACAAGTATCACAAATGATAATCAATTTTTATCTTTGACATTTAAGATCATCTTAAATTTCTCCAAATACTATTTTAGTTCTAAGAACCTGTATTTTATTAGTCACTCAAATACATTACTATACTATATCTATTTGGTAGGTTTGGTTCGGGTGCTCGGGGTTGACCTCTTCTCTTGAAACCCAGGTGGGGGCTATTATCGTTAGATGGGGGTTACCATTTTTTAGATGGGAATTGAGTGCCCCTAAGAAACTATGATTAATAAAATGCAAAAAGGGCACCTCACACTCCTCTTTTGGCAAATTCGGCCCACACTTCCTTTACAAAAAATACCTGCCTCCCTCTCAGTTGTTGAACCTTCCACCTTTCACCTTCCTCAATTTAGGGAATACAACCTTCATGATCACAGAAATGAAAACCTCACAACTCTCTTATCTAATACAACCAATATTTTGTGGATGTGCCGAATATGTTTAGAAATCTGTATAAATCCAAAAAGGTTTCAGCAATGTTTGCGTCTGAACGATCAATTATATAGGTAAATACTTTCAATGCTTCGCAAAAACAATACTTTCAATGGCCAAAAAAATAAAAATAAGAACTCGAATTACCTCAGTTAATATTTCTGCTGGTATTCCACTTGTCATTAAGATATCACAAAGAAGTTTCAAAAGATCTAGAACAGAATTTGACAGAATCTTTATGGGTGATAAATACTCAATTTAATGTGCTGTACCAATAGATGAAGTCCAATTCCTCACCTTGTGTATTTGCTTTATGCTTTACATATGTAAGTTCAAAATATGAAAAAAGAAAATTAATTATGAAATATCTTTACTACAGTTTTCAGTCCAGAACAATATTCAAAAGTGACTGAGAACTTATTATTTTCTAGTTGTACACACGAAGGCTTTTAACATGGTTTAAAAAAATATCAATATAATTCAATATCTAACTTACTACAGCTATGAATAACTTTTTGTGAACTTGCAGTTGATTGCGGAGGATTACTAGGAGACACTAAGCACCTTACCAACTAAATGAAAAAAATATGAAATCCTTGAGTTGTATATTTTCTTTGTAACAAAGTACAGGAATCATGCCATAATATCTTTAGGGCATGAGAAATTTTTATAAACCCATCCATTATCATGTTTTCGCAGTTTAATTTGAGCTAAATTGTCAATCCAATGTGCACCTTTTAAGAGTCAAATTAACAAAAAATACAAGTTACACATTCACAACAGGAAAAAAATCATAATTGGCAATATCAGTTAATCTTCTCATTCTTTTGAAAAAAAAAAATATTTCTGCCAAATTATCTTTTCCAGACAAGTCATTCCCATTATTCATATCATGTATGCAGTTATTCTGGCTCTAATGCCAGAATATATATTAATTCTTGAAAGTGTAGCATCATGGTCATTACCTTCAACATCAACAGAACGTTTTTCACTTTCTGTTCATTCCATGGTCTGTTAGCTAAACAAAAACAAAATTTGAACACTATAGGTTCATTTCTACCGAATAATTTCATGGACTTTCAACAGGCTATAAGTAAATTTGTTATTTTATTGATTCAAATTTACATTGTTAAAAATTTAATTGGTTAACTAAAAATGTTGCACTTCGTTCTCCTTGAAATAACTTAAATTCAAATTTTAATTGAACCTCTAAATGGTGCAATTTCCTACGAATGAAATGACAAATTATAAGATAACTCAATGGCTGAGGAGCAAATATCAGACACAAGAAGATACTATAAATTTCGAAGAAACAATTAAACATATACCTGTTGTATATTCACTGAAATCGAAGTAAGGTACCAGTCTTGGAATAAAACTAAAAGAAAAGCATAACATTTATAAGAAGAATAAAAAACTACGCTTATCGAACGATTCTTTAATAGATTTATGCACCAATAAAAGAGCTTGTACCCTAAATAAATTCTGGGTTGATAAGGAACTAGAACAACATTTATGGAAAATGGAAGTTGCCTTTTTTTTTTGCTAAAGAAATGTTTCTTGCAACAGTATATCTAACCTACCAAGGGATTATCTCCAAATTTTTAATAGATCTACCATTTGATTGGTTAAAAACTTGTACGACTCATAAGTTTTCCACGTAAAACAAACAATCTTTGTGATGTAATTTTTAAGCAACCAATTGGCCCATATTTTGCAGGCAATCCATAACCTGAAACAAACCTCTAGAGAACAAATCAAGGATTGCATTTTGAAAGTTCTGTTTGACTCACCTTCCTTCACGAAAAAAGTTGATGTTGGATGCATTGAAAAGATTTGCAATCAATGTCAAGCAATCTTCTGCCACAACACCTAAAGTAAAGTAATGATCGTATAGTTAACATCTATGGTTAATGAGATCTGATTTTCTTGAGTCCAAAATGAAATGACAACCAAAAAAGTGATTTGTGAGATATAAAGTAGGTTTTGAAATAACTCTTTAAATGGAAATTGTAAGAATAATCGTAAATCAAAACATCAGTTCATCTTACCCCCGTCACTGTATCCTTCTTCAGCGAGTACTTCAAGTAGTCGATCAAAAGCATTCTCAAAGGCAACAATTTTCTAAAGAAAAAATGAAAAAATATAAACATCCTTCATCTTTGGCAATATATTTGTTTGTTACTACATTTTTTAACTTAAATCATTATACATTCTAATAGACAATATACATTCACCAAATGGTGTTTTTGTTGCTTTTGAGTAACATAACATTTCCGATATGTTTCGATGAAAATTTTCAAAGTAAAATGTCCTAATCGGATTTTTCAGTCTTTAAACTGTTTGGGCACGAAATTTTATCTTTATACCGTTTTCCATGTTTAAATTATAGGCCTTCAATCCCGTTGATGTTACATGCATTTAGATAGGAAAAATGTCTTTTTGAACCCAGTGACGTCATAAAAAAAAGGTCGAAAAATCGCAACTTTGAGCGTCTATAGAAAGAGAACGGAACAAGATTTTAATCTGCGTTTTTTTTTGTTTCTCTACTTTCAATTAGCTCTTTCAATAATCAAAATATCAAAAATGACTAAAGTTCCCATTAACATTAACATTAACACATTAATCATATAATTCAAGAAGTCTTTGAATATCACGTGCAGAATAACTACAGGAATGTATTAATAAGCATTTCAAGCAATGGTAATTATTCCAAAAGCTTTGTAAGGCGAGTAAAAAGGAGAGATTTCGAAGTAGAAAAAATCACAATCTTACCTGGATTGCTGCATTTCCTTTCGTCAAGTGAATGAGAAGTAAAAGACCCTACAAGAGAAAAAACATTTTAGGATTCCTGAAAATGTATAAAAATATTGTTGGAGAACAAAGAACAGCGAAAAGCAAATAAAAATTATAACTTACATCATTTCTGATCACTTCTCTACTGTCAGAAAGCAAATCCATTAATCTCGAAACACCTAAAATAAAAAAAAATGATTTCTTTCATCATTGATAGGAAAAGCTAATGATCTAATGGTAAATGGTTAATGCATCCAACCTACAAGGAGTTGTAACATTCATTAATTAAAGCAAATTGAGACCATTTATGTGATTTGATATTTTAGTACCATATTAAAATGAGCTACGATGGACTTTTTATCAGGTGGGGCATGACCACAAGTTAAAAGCACACTCACCTAGAGGACTAACAAGGACGCATTGTTGAATTTGCATTAAACGGTTATGCAGAAGTGAAGTCAACAGTCGTACAGTTGGCCATCTTACTCTGAAGTCGTATTCCTAAATAATAATACAAAAAATTAAAATAAAGGCTTCTTTTGATGTATACTTTTTAAAGTAAATGTTTTCAAAAAAACATAATCGTTTGTATAAGAATTGATTCCTGTCAAAGAAAGAAAAAGATGTCAAAATGCCTTTATATTACACATTTTTGGCTGGACGATCTTCAGTACCTTACGATTATTTCCCCTCAGGGAAAAAATACTTGCCTCTAGAAGGGACAAAAGGTTAGTCACATTTTCTTCGTCTTTGAGAAATATTTCGGAAAACTGAACAGCTAGATCTTCATTTTGTATTGATTGTTCATCAGTGCTATCAGTAGTCATGACGTTAACCAATGCTTCAAGAGCAAGTCCGCATATTTCAGAGTCAGTCCTAGAAGGATCAATCAATCAATCAACAAACTTAAGAATTTTAAATCATGTTTAATGCAAGATAGGCACACGAAATCTAAGTGTGCATAGTGGGAGGGGGGATTTCTAATAGATTTTCTATCTATTGTGGGGTTAAATATTTTTAAAAATCCACTGTGGGGAATTTTTTAAGAGTGGGGGGTTTATTTCTTCTGATATAAATAGCCCCACCATATTATTTTCGAAACTGACTGGATCTCAATTCAACAATCTTTAATGAAAATCAAAATATGAGCAATTTATATTGGGGAGAGGGGAGGAGGTATCAGAACCTATGGTGGGGTTGCCACTAAAGGTTGAGGTGGTTTTCTGTAGGGTGAGGTCGAGTCCTTGGTGCATACTATGAATATGCATGAATGTTGAATTAAAGAGAAAAAGTTATATCAAAAGTTACCTGTCTTTCTGTAAAACGCCACAAAGAACCTCCATTCCTCCAGTCCCAACCTCCAAGCGAAATTTCTAGGATAGAAAAAATATTAGTAAATTGACATTTTTCTATCTACTGACATCCTTAATAAGTAGCCACTTAAGTGGAAAGGATTTTCACTACCAAAAGTTCTAAATAAACAAAAATGTAATGTGGACCCCCGAAAAATGAAAAGGAAGAAAAGAAGTTTGACGAGGAACGAGGGTAAGGGATTATCCCTATCAAATGTAATATCCGATATTACATTTGATTTACCCTACCATGAACTTATTTCGAGGGATAGGGATTATTTTAACGCCTTTCCATAATAAAAAAAAGATGATATATACAACAAAATATCATCAGTTTCTTCAAACTTTAATCGCTTTCATGCTCGTTTTTAAGCCATATGCTTTGTTATGCCAATAAGACAACTTAATAAAGTCTAATTTGAGTTATGAAGAAGGTGAACGATTAGAAGAGAACTTTCATTAAACATTCCTTTTCATTATGCAGACACTGACATTTATTAGCTATTCTCCTCATACACTCTCAGACCTAACTTAGTCTTGGTGACTTAATAAACTTAGTCAGAGTTATAGACTAATAAAAGTCTGTCCCAGTGACGAAGTTTTTGATTCAACTTATTTTTGATGATTAACTTTTCTCAGTCATGAACACCGACTTAACTTTTCTTTGTCCAGGGAGACGAACTTTAGTTAGTTAACGTAATTGCTATTTAAACAAGTACTCTGACTAAGTAATGTTCGTCCAAGTTACTGAAATGATACTATTAGTCCACGTTGCTTACACTTACAATTTATATTCCATCTGTTGACCGGTTTGATATTTTTATGAATTGATTATATTCACGTCAACTCTTTGCATCCATTCATTCCTAAATTAACTAAGATTTTGTAATCCAAATACTCCACACAAAATTAGGATTCAAGGGATACGCTTGGACATTGTATGATTTTGACATGTTATTGCAAAGAGAAGGATTCAATCGATATTAGGATATCCAACGATTCTAATCAAGTAAGAAAAAATATTTTCTTAGAAAATTATCAAACGCTTTTAATATTTTCAGATGAGGAGATATATTTTGACAATTATTATAAATTTTAAGGTATACCGCGCTTACGTGTGAGTTGTGCAAACAGTACGACCAGGCGAGAAATATTACGCAAACAGGCTAGTGTAAAAAAACAATTGATATTGCCGCAACTGTTCGTATCTAAATAATGTGCAATTACATCAAACATTAATCAATGGATAAAAACCGAAGCGGTTGTTGCATTACCGCTTCCATCATATTGTGTGCTGTAGTTAGTTTAGGGCGAAGCCCTTGTTCCTCGGCCTCCGGAAACCGAATCCATATATTTCTTCAACTAAGTATTTTCTAATTTTTAATAAGTATCCATCGATAAAAAGTAATTTTTTCAGCAGTAAATCGTAACAAGCTTGGTTTCTTTTTGGGTTTTCTTTTCTTTCATGCCGTTGCCATAGGTGTATCTTCTTCTTTTGTGTGTTCTTTGAGGCTGTCAAAATACTATGTTAGTCGTTAGTCGGGGTGGGGTAAATACTAAATACTATTTTTTTTTTCTGATTGTTTTATATTCTTCTTTTTTTCCCTTTACAACTATTGGGTTTTTCTGTCTTGTTAAAGAGAATTTTTTTTTTACTTATGTGTGTAAAAAAGTATAAAAGAAAAAAATAGGCTTAGTCAGAGATCGTTTTGTCTATTCTACATCTGTTTCTGATTCTTTTCCTAGTTTCTATTTCTATGTTGCGTCTGATCTGTCGAATGCTTCTAATCTTTTTTTAATGGGTATGTGGTATGGTGAACGAAATAGACTATCAATTTCTATCTGTTGTTCGGCGCTATATTTGAATAGATCAGTTCCAATGGGGAAGTATTTATCAAGTTCTATGCTTCGTCCGAACATTGATTCTGTACTTTTACTATTTTCTTCCATTTGATTTAGCTTTTCTTGTATTATTTCAAAACTTGGTGTTGAGGTATAATCTGGGGTATCTAGTCTTATGCTCGGAGTGGAATCTAATTTATTAAGTTCTGGGCTCAATGTTGATCTAGTACTATCTGAGCTAGATGTTGTACTATTAAATGTGCTATCTAGTCTTATGCTAGGAAGAGACTCTAGTTTCTGTAAATAGTCTACATTTTCTATCATTTGTTTTCTTTGTCTTTTTAACCATTCTTCTCTTCGTTTGGATTTTCTATTGGGTTTTTTAGCTGATCTACTATGCTTTTCCTTCATGAGATATGTGTAGACTGGGTCTCTCATAGGTTCTGGGAGATCTTCTATTTTAGGGCCTCCTATCATTAGTAATGTCTACATCACTTTTGGAGCAGCCCTCTCACAAATTAATCATGTCGACTAGATC
>JAUKPT010000636.1:0-18667 GCA_032273505.1 Nanomia bijuga
TGTGAGTTCGTTTTGACAGTCATAAATACATTTCTATCTTTATTTTCAAATACAGTAATTTTAAACGTTTAAAATGCGAAACTACTATATTTCATATTTTATTCAACCATTTTTCTGAGTGTGTGTATGCTATCATGTATTCTAAGTTCTAGAGAAACAAAATACTATCAGTTTTTCATAAACGCTTTAACATTCTGTTGAAAATCACAGTGTACCTTAAAAATATAATAGAATCATTATCAATCAAAACCTAATACTGCCAATTAATTTTAAATTAACTAAAATGTTCATTCTATCTGCAATAATTTATAAATAGGTAAAAACTGGTTTGTTTTCCTACGGAGAAAGATATAAGTATATGAACTTTGGAGAAACTATGATCGGGAGTTCTAGCATTAGAAACTTGACAAAGATGCATTTCTTAATACTCTTACAACTTCCCCTTACATACAATATATCCCTTTGAATCTCTATTCAAAGTCATGCAGCAGACAGTTTATATGAACTAAAAACACTTTTTTTACCAAATAGCATTATATATTGTAATATTCGTGTGAGTTCGTTTTGACAGTCATAAATACATTTCTATCTTTATTTTCAAATACAGTAATTTTAAACGTTTAAAATGCAAAACTACTATATTTCATATTTTATTCTACCATTTTGTGTGTATGCTATCATGTATTCAAAGTTATAGAGAAACAAAATACTATCAGTTTTTCATAAACGCTTTATCATTCTGTTGAAAATAACAGTGTACCTTAAAAAACCTATCATCTTACCATAAAATTAAAAAATTATCACTGAAAAAAGTCTTACAGCTATTTGTTGCAAATTCATCAATATTATAACGGAAGTTCATTGGACAATAATTTTCATAATTTTATTTCTTCTCCGATTTCTTTCTTTTTTCAAAACAATAACAAAAAACCATCTTCAGTGAATTTTCCAAGAATCAATCTGCCCAAACGATACGAATTTCCCCCTCCCTGCTCACACTACAATACCGATACATTTGAGTCTTTTCTCCTTTTCTCTTTTCTCATTTCTCTTGTCTATACAGGCTCAGATATTATTGGATATGAAACAATAGACCCTTTGTTTTGTTTTAGGAACAATAAATATGAAACATATTGACCTGCCTTATCCCTTTAGATCTTATAGACTCGTAAAAAATAAGAAAGAATTATTTTTTGAAAAGGACTATTCTTTAATTTCAATTAAACACCGACGTAAAAGAAGAAGAAAACGAAATTTTGCGTTGAACATTTTCAACAAATGAGACTTACACCGGCATTTGAAATTGTTTGGTATATTTTTATCAAAAAAGAAAGTCTTAAGAAAAGATGGAGCAATGACATGCCTAAATTAAACCTCGATATTGAAATAATCGAAATCAAAGATATGCCATAATCTCTCATTAACGCTATAAAATGAGAATCAGTCCAATTATCACTACAACACAATATTCTACAGGGTGTAAAATAAAGATTTGAAAACAGTTCTTCATTTTTTGAGTAGTTTTTCTTTATCTAATTTACATAACATTGAGCAAGCGACGCTCACGATGTTAACAACTGCCGCAAGTCCCCTTTTCCTCACCAAAAGGGAAACTTATTTCTCGGAAAATAGTTCAAAATTCGGTTACCAGAGACGCCTGATCGGCTAATATTGCAACGAAATAAAACTAAACATAAACCTTAAAGAATGTTATTGTATCAGTTTTCATCCCAATTATATTCTAAAGCAATGACATCTCTCCCATCATACAATAAGGTTAGGAAATTGCACCAAAATGAAATTAAACTTAAATTAAAAAAAAGGTTATCGTGTGTATATATCTCTATTTTAAACTCATCGCTTGATGCCACAGAAACATCATCCCATCAACCAACAATTTGCTTTTAGGACAAACTAAGAAATATGTAATGAACTTACATGGTAGGACGTTATTGTATCTGTTTTTATCTCTGTTTTCGATTCGATTACCAACTTCTTGTTTCTCATTACGGCCCATATCTCGCATCGACTAAAAATGAGAAAATAATAACAATAAAATGACAAAATGATAAGAAAAAATAATCACAATAGCATTTTTCACGAATTCTAAAAAATAAATTGCGCAATATTTTGCACGAAACATTACCATAAATGCATTGCGCTAAACATCGTTTTTTTACTATTAATGATTGTTAGCGAGCCTTCCGCGCTACATTTTGCATGAAAAATTACCCAGAATGTATTTTCCTTAATGCATTGTGCTATAAACTTTCATATAAATCCATTAAAATAGTTTGTCTCGAAAGTTTAACTAATTTTGCTCTTTGATTGGTAGGGAAATGCATTAGCAAGAATCTCTGATTGGTTCAATTTAAGATTTTATGTTTAGTTAAATCAAAAATAATAAAAATATTGGAAACTGACCTAAACAGAATTTTCATGATGTAATTTCCAACCAATCAATAGGCAAGGAGTGCCGATCACGGTTTTTATCCCCCGTCCAAAAAAACAAAAAACAAATACCCAGCCTGAGTTTTTCAATCTGTTAAAAAGATATGAAAACCTTCGACAAAATAATGTAGCTCTCTAATGTCCCTAAAACTTCAGTAAAACGGGTAAAACAGTTTGTAATAACGTCATTCCCCTTCATTTTGCGCCTTTTCCCTAAGAAAAAAGTAAAAAGTGGAATGATGTCGTTGCAATTGTAAATATGGTTGTCTGTTAAGACGAGGTGGTAAATGATTAACAGACATTTTCTGTAGTATTTTAGATGGCAAATCACTGTCGTGTTCCCTTTTTAGAAATCCTGATATGTCTAATGCAATTTTCTTCTTATATCGCCCTAGATAAAACTTTGATAATGATTCTTCACAAGGAACAAATGTCTTGTTCGGATGATATTCGTTCATTCAAAATATACATTTTCAACACAAAAAAAAATTGCGAAACAATGTAACAAATTGAAATGGATTCGTAAAACATTCAGTAATAAAGTCTGAAAAGCTAATTCAACGATTGGTTCACTGAGAACAGCTAAAAACATTTTGGAACATTACTAAAATATCGAAATATGTCATTTTGAATTGAGCCAATAAGATTCTAGATTTTTGACAACTAACAACACGGTGAAGATGGTGATTTGGTACCAAATGGTTTTAGTAAAGATATCTCTGATAAAAGTTTTCAACATGTTTTCATGATCCTTTTGCACAATAACCTCGTTTATAAGAACATTCAGACTGAGATCGGCTCAAAATTTAAGAACATTTTAAAAACATTTTTGAATTGAGGAGGCCTTGTAATGGAGATCAGATCAAGTTAAATTTGCGAAATGATGATGGTAATAAGTTGTTTAAAAGAATATGACTTTAACTGTTTCGAGATAACAAGATCGGTAAGAATGTAGATAAGTATTAAAGCAGCCCTCTCCCATGCACCAAATGTTACGTCAAAAACTTTGTATCTTCCTTAAAAACACGAAACATCAACTTGATAGATCCGGGCCTATCATATAAAATACGATGTTGGTGAAATGTCGGTTATGAATTTGAGAAAACTTGAAGATCTATATAGATTTATACTCGCCATTGAAATATATAGTCAAGAAAGAGAATAATTTTCAGCTCTTAAAGCGATTGTAATTTATGTGTGCGTGTATGCGTGTGTGTATCGGAAAAATTTGAAATTATGAGCAAATATATGATGATTTAATGATTCACAATAGATTTAGGATCAACAAGTTAAATCTGCGAAATGATAATGGTAATGTGTAACGGTAATTATAATGTGTTATTAGAAAGATTATGACCTTAACGGTTTCGAGATAACAAGATCGGTTTAACCTGCAGAAAATGTTTGTTATCATATATAGATTCATGTTATTTATAGCAACAGTCTAGAAAGGCTCTTACTGAATGATCGATAGACCTTTTCGTTATTCACGACTCCATATCGGATCTATAAATGTTAAAAATGTTTTATTTTTGTGAGCGTAAAAATAAGCGAGATAGTAAATCTTAATATCCTATTGCCCTGTTGAAAACACGATCGTAAATATTAGATTATTTAATTCGTATAATGTATATGTACCCTTTAATTTGCCCCACCTACAAGTAGGTTATATTAATACAAAATTTTATTAAGGATTGAGGATATACAGTTTATAAAGGATTCACAATAATATGGCGTCGCGAATTACGAAAAGGTCTATTAGTATGTTAATTTTGATAACAGAATTGTGCAAAATAAGGAAGATTTGTTTCGCAGGTGATTTAACTTGTTGCATAAGCAGAATCAATCTTAGTGAAGAAAATGCCATGGTGGATGAAAAAAGTTATAAATTATTCAATTATCTTATTTTTACAAGCTCGGGGCGCCTACAGGTAGTGTGCTTTAAGGTAGAAGGTGGTCTATACAAAGCAAACGTAGAATTTTTTTGAATTGAGGAGGCCTTGCAATGAACATCAGATCAAGTTAATTGCGAAATGATGATGGTAATAAGTTGTTTAAAAGAATATGACTTTAACTGTTTCGAGATAACAAGATCGGTAAGAATGTAGATAATGTTTGATTGTTATCATACAGAATGTCTCACTCTGCCTTAATTTAATTTCACACTCTTTCAAAGCACTTTATACGCCCTTTTATAAGGAATATTAAGGTTCTAAATTGCTTGATCGGTTCACCAATCAAGCCAGCTTCTTTAAATGATAGAACACACTGAACGGACAAAAGCGCTCGGGGTTTAAGAAACCCTAATGCACCAAGTACCGTCAACAAATCTATTGACTATATAATTGCGGTGGCGGATAAAGAATTCGAGACCCACCATAAGCCATCTGTAGTGAGTGAAATCATTTTTGAAGATACTCAGAAAATAGAATCCAGATCCACCACTGGATTTTTCACGTGGAAGGAAGGAAGGACGGGAGCCAATCGATTACATTGACTTTCTGGAATCAGATACTGGCTCACAGACATAAGTGAGTTGCATGCAGTTATGAGCAGTCTGGAAGGGTTTTGACAACGCTGCTCGGCCGGGAGGTTGACTAAAGTAAGTACAAGCAGGTAAGTGGATAAATCAGATGGCTGGTTTGTGTACATCTCCCTAAACTGCGATTCTAAGAATTTAGATACATTTACCCTATAACACGAATTATTTTCGTCATCTTTTAAGTCATTTGGAAAATACATCTCACAAACGATTTATAGTGTGTTTTTGCTTACTGTCCTTGCTGAGCAAGTATTTCTACAAACTATTTTCTGGTATATTGCATAATACAAGGAAATCGGAGAATAAGACCGATATCATATCAATACTTAATGATTGTGGTCTTGTACAGACGTTTAGGTGAAATGTTGAACTGAAAGTTTAAATTGCGGTTTAATGAACAATTATACCGAATTTATTGATATATTAATTATGTACAATTGTTTATGTTATTGAGGCTTCAGGTGCACTTTTCAAGTGAAAACAAACTTTAACATCGTCCCTGGGAAAAAGAATTTTATGTAAAAGTACATGAAGAGACTTAAATTACGTAAGAATTAAAAATTCGATATAGTTTAGTCTAAAATTGGTAGAATGAAATTAACGCTTTTTTTTTATTCATATTTGTTTTTAAAATGATATCTTGTGCATAATACTATATTAACAAATCACATCAATTTTTCTTAAAAGTTTTTCCATCATGAGTGATTAAAAAAATTGCAGAAAAAACCTGCTAAAGTCTAGAATGAATTCAATCGCATTTTATCTTTCGTGAAAAGGCAAAAAGGCAGAGTAAGTTAAAAACATCATTGTGATGTACAAATCAAAAACCCATGGTTAGATATGTGACCAAAACTATTTATGATACAAAATGAATAAGTAATACTGTTAGTGTCTTAGTGGTTTTATATGATCAATTTATTCAAAGCATGGCTCTAATGGACACCTGTTTCCAGAATTCATGATGATACGTTTAAAGCAATTAAAATGACTTTCTCCGAACATAGTTTGGTATGGATTCAAAATTCTATTTAGAAACGACAATTAAGAGCCCTAGGACCCTAAAATGTATCTTTTTAAAGGAAACCGATACAAAAGCCTTAGATTAACCAAGAATAAAAAAATAGAAAATTAGAAACGTTTTTTAAAGGAATAGGAAAGAAGTTAATTGTATGAAATGGCTGTAAATTGAATTTTATCAAAACAGAGTTCGAACATGTCATTTTCATACTTTTGGAAAATAACCAACATTTTGAAATGGGCCACCCACCCCTAACAGCCTGACCAAATGTACTCCTGTACTATTGGGAATACGGTGAAATCTTTCTGTCTGTACCCTATCCAGTAAATTTACTCATTAGATGGATACATTTTAACGTTTTACTCATTTATCTACTCAAAAATATTAACAAATTTCAAACCTTCTAAGAAGCAGCAATTTTAGAGCCTTATCACGAGTTATTAACGTCTATCACTTCATTAGATTTTCATATTCATATCAATCAAAATTTGTAAAATATGCTCATATGGAGAAAAATGACACGATATACCACCATCGATTACATAAAATATCCTTTCTAATGGTATATCATGCCATTTAATAGGACTTTTCTCTAGGTTGACCTAAAATTCTACTGGACCTTCTAATCCTTCTACTAATCCTTCTGATTAAAATAGTTTTCCCAATAAAACTGTTCTACAACTTTCTCCCGATCCTCAGTCATCAGTCATTTTCTTTACGCTGCCATGCACATGTTTCTTTTATAAATCTATTGTTCTATTGGTTCTCTTAATATTATGATTAAGAATAGCTTAAGAAATAACAAATCCGACCCGACGTATGCTTTTAAACATGTATTGTAAGAATCTTATATAAGTAAATTATGGCTAGTTGATATTGAAAATTTCGTCCCAGGTAGGATATGAACCCCCGACCCCGAGATTACTAGTCTTGCGCTCTGCTATCTGACCAGGAACTGCGCTACTTAAATTGTATTAATCTTCCAAAGCTATTCTTTGATCCCTATTGAGAGATTTTTCGCAAATGTATGATCGGCAGAACTTTAAAAATGAACGGATGATGATTGATCGGACAAAATTCTTTTGTCTTATGTCAAATGATTAATTTTTGTCAAAACTTTTTATGCCTTCCCTACTCCATTTACCTATTTTGCTTATTTCCCCCCTATTTTCCAAATTATGCCTCCTCCCCATTAGCCATAATATTTAACCATTGTTTTCATCAAGGATTTGAGTGCAAAATACTAACACACTGGCAAGGGAAACCGTTGAAACCGTCGATTCTATAATCATAGCAATTTTGCCAATCATTTTATCACTTATTACATTTTAAAGTGAAACCTAAGCAGAGATGACGTAAAATTAAACAGGTCATTTGATTAAATATCTTATTGATTATGGCTTCGTCTCGATTTTTACCAAACCCACCCACTCTAATCCTATTACACAAACACAATATTCTTTCGGGTGGGTGACAGATCAAACCCACTTTCCCGGTCACAAGAAAATATGACCTGATGAAATTAACATTTGTACAAATATATTGAAATTCAACATTTTATCTTAAATATGAAGGAATCAAAACCTTGAGCGTCTTAGTATTGATTTAATTTTGATAAAATTTATTCGAAATAAAATTGGCATTCAAGTGCAAAGAAAATTCGAAAGTTCCATTCATTCTAAGTTTGAGACACGTGAAATTTCAAAATAGAAGAATGTTTCAGATCGTTGACTTTTATTCCGGTGATCGGAATCAAACCAGATCAACCGGATCAAACCGGATAATAACCACGCTGATCCACTGATATTTCTGACTCTAATAATTTATGCCGATCAAAGAGATTTATTGTGTAGTGTGTTCAGTATCATTTAGATTGATTATGACTTTGCTAAAGAAAATTGATCAAAAAATATCCCGACTCTATAAACGCGTTTAATATTATTCTTAAAATGATAATAAATTTTTTAGAAAACATGGCATAAGAATGTAAAAACAAAGCTAACTTGGCGCTTACACATGTAAAAATAAAGAAAATCTCAGTTCTTGTTCACGAATCAAAGATTGGGCCAAGTTTTTAGTTTTGAAAGATATATCAGATGACCCAAAAAATGTTATATACTCGTAAAATCCGATGTTAAAAATGTTCAATAAATAGAGAAGCAATTCAAGGGGTGACGAAAACAAACTAATCCGCCTGGAAATTATGCATTAGTGTAATAAAAGCGACTTGAAATCAGAAAGACTAGAAGTAGCTAGCATTAAATGGAGGCGAAGATAATTATTCGATCAATTACCAAATTTGAATTGATAATACAAAATCCTAACTCAAAAAAAAAAGCTGATTAGACTACTGTTTTTCTTCGTTTGAACAATTTTGATAGTTATATAAAAAAAAATATATAAATTTAGTAGTGAAAAACAAATCTTACCTCGAATTCTTCACCAAATCGAAATTCACTATCAGACGAACTGCGTTTTACCCAAGCACCAAAATCATGGATCGATATAGGCCTGAAAGAAAGAAGAATGAGATATATAAAATCAGAGGTCCAGCTAAGCATCTACGAATTAGAAACAAAAAATACAATTTGTTTAAATTGGAAGTTTTATATTCAGTAAACCACAAAAACCCAACACATAATTATTAGAATGACATTTATTTAGATTGCTTTCACTGAACTAAAAAAATTTCTTTAAGATATCACTTTTTTATCTTTTATATTTTGGAATTAACCTGCTTTCTGAGAATTTTTTTCATAGATTATTCATATTTCTTAAGCAGATTCTCGTTAACTGGTTTATTTTTCAGATTTGGCACTTTAATATAGGGAACAAATTGTATTCGGTACGGTAAGTATTCAATTGTGTTACGTCTAGGTGAGACAAATTTCATAATTAACTTTAATTGATTTGGGATGGCATGAACTTGAAGCCATACTTAAAAAGGAAGACAGAGAATTTTAAAGATAAGATTTTGTCGCTCAATCCTACTTTCTAAACTAAATTCATATATTTTTAGAATTTTCATGAAAACTCGAATAATATTGTAGATTGCAAAAGCCTTTTACCAGGACATCTCTTGCACTGTTTATGGAAATGAAGGACAAGAACTGATCAATTATCTTTAAGCCCTTGTTCACTATTAACATGACATAACATAACATAATTCATTTCCAAAGGCCAAAGCCTGTAGTTTATAGTTAATCTGGTTCATTTTGCTTCGTTCATCTCTTTCGTATTGCTTGGTTGATCTCTTTCGTTTTGCTTCGTTAATCTCTTTTTTATTGCTTGGTTGATGTCCTCTGTAACTGGTTATTATTCTCTATTTATACTCCAGCGTGACGTCAGAGGTAAAGCTGGAGGAGCACATCCTTTCACTTTCGTTTTCAGCTGGAACTGAATCACTCAATCTGTTTTATCTTGATTGTCGAAGAAAGAAACTACTCTTCATGTTAGTTTATCAATGGCGTCATTTCCTTTCGGACTCAATTAAAGAAGTGTTTCTCAATCTCTCAACCTAGAGCGCTATTTCCAAACAAGATTTCATCGAATACATATGTTTTCCAAACGTCATAGTTTCGAAACTAAGTGACTAAAGATTATATTATCAGCATGTGATTTGGTTTATTTTCCTTCCTCTGTTTTTGACGAAGATCCAATTCTTTCCTTAATTAGGGAACGTTTAAAAATAGAATTTGTGTGAGTTAGCGGACTTTGTTGGGGGGGGAGGAAGTTTGCTTTAAGCATTGCCTTGTCCGCTATTAAAGCACAAAAACATTTTTTTTTATTATGTTAAAAAGTCATTTTAGCCAAATTAAACGACTCATTTTGTCCTAGAATAAGAAAAAAATATCCACCACACATATGGCAAAAACACCCACCATGCCTGTTTTTCTCGCCGCGCCGCCGCCACACAGATTTCTCCGTGCTACATAAACATTTTCTAGTACGAATTTGTCTAGAAATCACAAAATATGTGTGGTAATGTTCATTTATCTTAAGTCGTTTGGTGCCACATGAACTCATGACCAAGACATCTGGGCGTTCCTTGACAACTCATTCCCATCACGAACGTAAAATAAAGAATGTCATTTTGACATGAGAAAAAAAAAGATTTCTTATAAGGATCGGATATTAGAAAATATTTCTACCAGAAAGTATTCCAAACATCTGCACAAACAAATTCTAGAATACAGGAAAATCTGGATAAAGAAGACACTTATTTAGGATGAAACAGTCTACCTTCATCGCCAAAGGTCGGCTATTTTAGCCGTTTCAGCCGTTTCAGCTATAATTTACGCTATATAAACGTTTTCAGACGCGGTGCATGATAAATGAAAAAAAAAATCATAGGGCTTCTGTTCCACTTAGGTACCCATCTTCAAACAAAATTTGTCTTGACAATAATTTCTGGATTATGGCCTGTTTTCCATAGGTGTTTGCTTGGAAAACTACCACGCCTAATTCTTAAATAATGTCCGCTTTAGAGCATACCTGTCTTAACTAGGTTTTACTGCATAATCTTGGTCTTCGTTCTAAACATATAGACAGAAAATTAACATCTTGTATGTTGACAACTTTCTGGCAGAAATATGTTTGATTTCTGGCAGAAAAAATGTTCGCTTATGACCATGGGAAAAACACTTAACAGTCATTTTTCGCATTCCAATGGTTTTGTTGTGACAAGAATAGTGCGTTGAAAGTGATTGATGATGAGTTGTCAAGATGCTTAGCCAATTCGGCTCATCCACGCATAGTGAGTAAATTTAGAAACTAGGAAAGCTTCATGATGAATATTGAGGACTTTAGTTTTGTAAATGAACAATTAGAGAAATTTTCATAATGGTAGGTGAATAGTAAATTTAAGTGAATTAGCAACGTTTAGTTACGATCGATGCGAGACATTTCGACCTCCGTCGAATCAAAGTATTACCTGTCGAATAGTCTTGATAAAGTGGATTAGTTTTCAAATGGATTAACTTTCGCGTGGATTAATTTTCGCGATTTGGACTTTATTCGCGAAAATTAGTCCACGCGAAAAATAAAAAAATGCTCTATTCGTGAAAATAAATGCACGCGAAATAAAGAATATTTTTCAATGTGTATCAATTGTATTTGTATGCAATGAATTTGACATTTAAAAACATTTAAATGTACATCTTCGATGATTCGCAAAAATTAATCCACGCAAACTTCTCTTATAACCACTATTCGCGAAAATTAATACACGCGAAATATCCAAAAATGCCAATCGCGAAAATAAATCTACGCGAAAATTAATCCACGCGAAAATAAATCCAACGCGAAAATTAATCCAAGCGAAAATTAATCCACTCGAAATTTAATCCACTTAAAGGTAGTAACTAAAAGAACAGGCGAAATTCGTCCATCGCAGGGTAAAATCTGAAGGCCTGAATACCTATCATTGCAAGATTTTCAAGGTCTGCTTAAATATTGCATACTTAATGGTTTCCTAGTAACTCATTTGTAACAATGGCAATGCCATTATTCTCACCTCTATCCTAACTATATTTGGTTTGACACTAAATGAAACAGCAATATCAAAAAATATGACGAAGGATATAGTTTCGAAATCGAAGATGCATTGTTTATATATTCTATCTTCAGTTCTTTCTAAACCTTCTTCGGTGAATTTTACATCACTACCTAATAACAAAGACAATATTGACTATTGAACAACCATACAATGTAGTTTGCCATCAATTGTAAGCTATGAATAGATTGTCCAACCTTCTTTCTTGGATCGCATTTACAACCGGAGACAATATGATCAATGAATGATGAAGCATACATTGCTTACTCGTGAACACAGTAATCAGATCCTTGAGAATTCTTATTGGTTTCGACTTAAATAACTTAACATGACATTTCTACAAGTGCACTTGACAATCTACCAAGGTCACTTCACCCTTAATGTTGAAAACGTTATAGGATTGAGATAACGTATTGTCTACAATAATTTGTAGTTAATTATTTAATTGGTTGAAGATTATGTCATCAAGAACCTGATTGGTTCACTAATAAATATTCTCATGATTTAAAGTAATGACATTTCTATTAATGAGCAATCAGATTCTTGATGATGGAATTTGCAACCAATTGAGCAACGAAATTTGAAAAGAAATCAATCGTGTATAAGGAACGGGTTTTGATTAAAAGATTTTCAAAATATTTAATATAAAGATTAATAAATTCGACCCTATTTTGGCGTGATGAGTAATGTGGGGCAATGACATTTAGTTTATAGGAGGGGATGATTCGAACACGAGAGTCGCCTTATAACACTTAGGTGTGTCCACCTATCAATTGTTTCCCGTCACAAATCTACTGTTACAAGCGTCTTAGTTTACAGATATGTTTACATACCTGGCAGTAAGAAGTGTGTACGTGATCGGTTGCACGATCACGGACAGGGCTCGAGTTTTGTGTTGGCTATTTTTCAAACCAGTTGTTATCTCATCGATGCTGTCATGACATTCTATCTTTTTCTCATTTTAAAGCAAAATATATTACCTTCTATCACAATTAAAATACGGACATGTATGATATCATGGTTGTCAGGACTTGGATGTGACAGAATTCCCTGACTTTTCCAGGTTTCCCCTGACCATATTTTCAAAATTCCCTGACCATTCTTATCGCAGTATCTATTTTTGAGAGTGTTGTCTCTTGAGCAAGGGTCCAAAGTTCCTGACATTCTCTAAAAAATCGTTGCATTTAATGGAGATTTTTTACAGACACAATGTAAAATATTCGTAATAAGTTTTTTAAAAAAGATCTTTGACCCTTCCTGGTTTTCCAGGTTTTCCCTGATCACTATTTTTTCCCCTGACTTTTCCAGGTTTTCTAGGTTTTCCAGAGTCCTGACAACCATGGATATGGCATAGAGCACACTTTTTACGCGATCCAAAAATTAAAATTCTGTGCTTTGCGTGATCGGTTTCACGATCATGCTGAAGAATTTTTCGCGATCGTTACGCGATCACAATCGACTCGATTGCGCTACATTGACATGCCTGTGTTTATGCAAAATGAAATGACACCGTCATTCCAAGCTATCATCATACTGACAATCATACATTAATCAAAATCAAACCATGAATACAAGAGACAAAGAAATATCCAAAACCGTGATTCACAAGAGGCCCTTTATAAGTCCTTGACTAGTCTGAAAAGCACTTATCTCGAAACACCTACAGAAAAAGACATGAGATGTTGAATTCCAGAAATATTCGAAGAGCGATAACCTCTTATCAGAACGATAAGATCAAAACTCAATTTTATTCGATTAGAAGAGCCAATAAAACTCCAATCGAAACCAACACATGATATCGAACGTGAAACAAATTATTCAAACCGTGCACGCAATTATCAGAAATATCAGTCAGGTCTTCATAACACAACAAGAAACTTGATAGACTCGAGTGTAACGGTAGTAATATAAGAGACCATTACTTGGAATAACTTCTTGTGAGAAGCTACACACAAATCAATATACTCCCAAGTACTTAAAAACCACTGATCTCGAGGGTTGAACTCCTTAAACAACAACAACAAACTTTATAAGAAACAAGAGCTTTCTATTCGCTCTAACAAGTACCACAGGGTCCAATAAAACTTCTATCGAAACAAACACATGATATTGCGTGTAAAACAAAATACTCAAACCGCGCGCGCATTTCTGACTCATGAGCGTAATGGTGAAGCGATCAACTTCTATTCGATATCCAACATTACACGTGCGGTTGTTGATGTAAAGGAATACTGTCTGGTATCCATTTGACGTTCACAGTATGGACAGATATCAAAATTTCACCGGGTTTGTTGTGAGTGTATATTAGATAGGAGAAAGCCTGGGATACATCAGTGTTTACCCAGCCGCATAAAATTGAGGGAACAGTAAATTGCCGATAATCTTAAACATAGAACGAAAAAAAGTGCCAGTTCGAAATAAAAGGCTACCAAAATATGTCTTTTCTGCACTCCTGTCATACACTATACCGTGCTATTCAGTTGAATGTGACGAATACACAAGCTGTTTATTTGGTACCGATGTTCAGTGATCACCAATAGTGTTTTTATTGCATCATTTTTTGCAAATTGAGAAAACGGGAAAATGAGAAGATTGACCAAAAGTCTGAAGAGTGTTAATTTCAGCTCAAAATTGATGTGCCAATAGGCAAAATGGCAAATGTATTTTTAGATTTGATTTCAATTATAGATAAAGAGTCAGGCTTCGTGTATTCTATCCTTAAATTTTCTTTTTAAGGAATGATCTATAAAGCGAACAAATTTAGATCAACATATAAAGAAAAACAGTGCATAGAGATATGATGTTAACAAAATGTTTTGATAAGTCTTTAAATGATATGCATTCCAAATACAAAGAACATAAAGAGAGCTCGTTTAAGCTCCGCATGTGGTATATCAACAAGTTTTGAGCGATGTTTGATTTTGCCTTCTTTGGAACTTATCTCTGTGAAACATAGATCACAGTGTGAAATTTGCTTTTTCTTACTGCAGTGAACGAGTCCTTACTGCTTAACTGATTTTTCTCGACAAATGTTTGTTCTGATCGTTACCGACAGAATTTTGTCAAAATGTCTTGAAGCAGTAAGAAGTACATCGAAAACGGTTTCCCAAGTAAAAAGCTTTCCTGTGAGACAGGGTGTACACCGGTAAATATTAGACCAAAACTTCTTGTTTCTTCCACCCGCCATTTTTCTATTATTTCTCTTCTGTTTAAGGGTTCCTAAGGGTCCCTTTTTATTCCTAGTTCCCGTTTTAGTCTAGGCAGTAAAGATGACAATGATTTTTGACAATAAGTTCATACATGAGTAAATACAAATAAATGACTGATGACAAACTACATTCATACAGAATACAGTAAAATCATAATTGCAAATTTGACCACACAACTTTCTGCATTATCTACAGTTATCACCTAAAAGATAAATGTAAATCACAAAAATATTATAGGACTACCACTGGGTAAATGTAGCAAAGTGGCCGAAATTTACCTTTTGACCCCCCCCCCCCTTGCGCTCCTAAAGGATAATGGAAACAACATATATTATTGAAGCCACAGATAACTTGAATTTGGCAAGAGCTCGTCCTTAACTTCTTAACCAATATCATGCCTTTAATAACAGACGTGATGAAGTTTAAAGGTTCATTCATTTGGTAATTGGCCTTAAGTTATAACGGTTCTTTACTAAATGATTTTCAAATGAATCAATTAGCATAATCCTCTTTTAGGTTAGAAATTGACCTTGATAATAGGAAACAGTTTTTTTTATCTAGAATGGAATTTAATCAATAATATGAAACTCTGGGACTCAAGTGTGCTTTCAAAATAAGTGAGACGGATTTTTTAACATCGCCATAACTTCTGCAACTCTGCACCGATTTTCGACTGTGGAGCACTCGTTTGGAGTGAAAATACTGAATGAAAAATGAAAAAGAAAATTTGCAACTTTTTCCTTAAGCCATTTGAAAAATTTAAAAAAATATAGTACGGAGGTCCCAAATCTTTTGATTAAGTATGTTTCGTCACATCTAGTCGAGCCAAAATATGATGCTTTTAGGCAGGCGTAGAGGCGCGTGCGCGTGAAAGCTTCTGCAGATGAGCAATTATAAAAACCTCTCTGCATAACAATATCAGTAATATGTTAGCTTTTAGAAGATAACTGACACAAGCCTATTGTGTGAGAACATGCAGGACGGAACCGGATCGAATATAAGAGAACCACAACGAAGCAAGCACACAGCAGATGGCATATCAGAATCAAAGATTGAACAGTGTCATTGGTCAAAAATTACATGACGAAGAGCCTAATTGGTTGATTCAAAATTGTCTTAATTTGAAACTTTGTTAAAACTCCAAGATCAGGTAAATATTTCTATAAGAGCCAATCAGGGCATTATGTAATTTCCAGCCAATTGTAGAGCACGTTTGGCTTCAATTTTAAGATTGTTATCAAGCCACATTTGTCATCATAAAGAACAGGAAGGAAATCGTTCGTGGTTATCCACAATGCATTTCGAGTTATGCAAATAATGTCAGCCTCCATGCTAAAACGTTCATCATTGCTTGTGTAACTGCGTGCGCTTAGATCAAAGATATCGTAAATATCATTTCATCTCCGTAGTTTAATTAATGCGTTCATTGATTGCAAGGTTGATAAGTATTACACCTCTGCTCGATACTTGCCTAAGAGTCGTCCTATGATTCACTTCAGTCATCTACTAGTCATCTACACACTAGGTGGGACTTGAGCCATTGGCTCGATAAGCAAGTAAAGAGCTTATGCATGACTGTTCCATTTTAAGTGAAACCCATTAACCATTAACTGAAACAGGCAATTGCTATAAATGATCAAACAAACGGAACCAATAATAAGATTCGTTTAAAAAGGTGGTTTGTCTAATTTCGAATAGTCTTAGCAAATTATGACACATACAATAAAATGGATGGTCAACTTAAAACAACTCTACTGGAAGATTATGTGGTTTGAAGTGATTTCGTTCACACTTGTTTAAGTAATTAGTTTGGAATACTAATATGAAATCCATTTAAAAAGGTGTATCATCTAGTTCTATTTCCAGCTCTCGTTATATAAGGTGAATCTGCAAAACTGATTATATAAGAAGCAGAGATTTGATGTAATTAAATAATTAAACCTTGGCAGTTCTAATCACATTGACCTTGACATTTAAATAGATTTCATGTCAGGGAACATCTCAACAATGTCTCTATTTTAGAATAATGATAAGTTAAAAATTCCATCATGAAAACTCGTTGGCTCATTTGAAAATGTCTCATATTGATGAGTTTTGATCTGACCCTTATGAGATGAAACAGCCATGCACAAAATCATCTTTATGTGCTTAACAGGGCAACGGCTTGTGAATTTCAATACCATAGGACCAAAATGAAAAAAATTGCATTGCTTCATCTTCATTTTCACAATGAATTTCACTTATTGAATTTTTAAAACATTCAGACCCTAGCAAATTATTTCTTATTCCAAATAGAAAAAGAATTTTGAAAAAATATCAAAAATTACAAAAGTTATCAAAAAAAAAAAAATGAAAGCTATTTCTGAATGGACTTAAAATCAATCGGCCAATCAAGAAAAAAAACAATCTAGTTTGTGGACAAAGCATCGCTACCAATCCAGAAACATGCTCCTTACGGTCCTAAAGAGATCAAAATAGTAATCAGGGGATCGCGGGTTCAAATCCGACCTTGGACGAAACATTCAATATTAGTTTTTAGACATTTTCACTAGCCGTAATTTCTCGTATATAGAAGTCTTCTATGTGAATAACCTACCTCCGATGAAAATATTTATAATGTAATTTATTCCCCATAACAAATAAACTAAACCAAATAAATTAACAATGCTTTAAAGAAGGAAGATCGTAAAAACGTTGAAGACCAATTCAACCTAGACATCTTCTCGACGTTACAAAGATGAAATATTTACAGAAACAGGAAAACTTTCTTCGGATCGAACAAGTCTATAGTGACAACCTACAGATATACACTAATACAATATATCCAACAATGCACTGCATGTTTTATCCATAGAAAGAGCAACAAACACACTATGTTCGAACCCTCCCTGCCTAGATAATCCAGAAAAAATAAGTAAAACAAAATATTCCAAGAAGAAAACAAAACTGGATATTTGAAAATAAGGCATGGATGAGAAAGGTTTTTATCTGGATTTTGTGACTGGTGACTGGATTTATCGGTTTGATTTCCATAAGAAGTCATGACGTTTGTTGGTATCATTTAGATGTAACAAATGTATTCAGACTTTATCCTTATGATATTCATCATCAAGAAAAGTTCAACATAATATATATTCTTATCATTCAAAAATTGGTATAATTTGTAAAAAATTGCACGGTCCAAGTATTAAGTTGACTGACTGACTGACTGACTGACTGACTGACTGACTGACTGACTGACTGACTGATTTACTGACTGAATGACTGAATGACTGAATGAATGAATGACTCACTCACTCACTCACTCACTCACTCACTCACTCACTCACTGACTGAGCTGTTCTTAAGAGTTCTTTAAGAGTCAGGCAACCCGGATGGTGATGTCACCAAAATTGTTATTCCTCTTGTTATTCTGTTGATACCAATGATAGAAATAAGTGTGCAAAATATTTTTGACCCAAATCATATATTTACGTAGATTTGAGACATCAAATTTCGTCCCAGAATATGAGCAAATTGACGAAATTGGTGAAAAAACACATTTCCTGACTAAATATATCGATGAAAACTGTGTTTTTTTGTCTCATGATCTTAGTTGACACCAATCACCAACTTGAAAATGACACAAAAATAGTGATTTGAAATTTTTTTATGTTGAGCTTTATCAGAGAGACCAATTGCGCCGATTTTTACAGACGGTTTTTCAATTTTTATTTAGTTTCTCATTATAAATGTCATCACGTATGCCCAGGGATTAAGAAAATCAAGTCTCAAAATTTATTTGGGCCTGGAAATGAGTGATTTCTTTGCACAAAATCTCAAAATGTACCAACTTTGACGTACAATATTGCACGGATTTAACACTTTTGGATGCATTTGATGATAAATCCCCT
>JAUKPT010000637.1:0-13314 GCA_032273505.1 Nanomia bijuga
TGATAGAAAGGACAAGTCTTTAACTTAACCATAGTACAGGTCTGGGATGTCAGCCACATTTTATTCTCAAATAATGAGCATGGACATAAGAGACGTCAAAAATGTCACAATTGCATAGGGTATTTTTGAACGCGATCTTTGGTTTGTGGCAATCTGAGTCAATCTGAGCATCATTTCGCTTGCTTCCAAGATTGATTGACACAAAAAATTGCCGTCACAATTGCTAATACAAAACTAATATGTTTGTTATATAATTAATCATACTAACCCGCCTCTAAAATCTTATGATATAGATTGGTATGTAAATTAATTAAAGGATTTCTTTTGGTTGAGTCGCGTCAAGCCCAGAATAGAAACCTACACATTTAAGACTAAAGATTTTAGAAAACAGATCGTTATTTTCTTTAACAACAAAACTATTTCGATTGTTTTTTCTTACCGTTTTTACTTGCGTCGATACTCTTCACAACACCGCGTGCCCCATTTACTAAACCTTTATTCACATCCAGGTTTTTGGCCAACATGACCTAAATATAAAAGAAATCTTAATAGAATAAACCGTCACTCTTGGAAGATAGAATAGAACACAACGGTGAATGTTCTGGTCGAACATCCTCAATTATGCCACAACCACCAAAATTCCAAATTCTTATTTTTGCCCTGTTTTTGCGGTGTTTCGCGGCGTTTTTTATGACTGACTAATTGTCAATATAAAATGAGGTGTGAGGTAAAATTGTTAACAATGTGAAAAAGGAACTGTTTTAGGTCAAATGTGTAAATCACAAAAACTCTTTGTTTACTCTGCTTCAAATTACCAAAAATGACCTTTTTAATGCTTTTCGTTTTTCGGGAAAATCTTATTTATGCTCCCCTTGATAGAACATTTACCGTTGGAATAATCCGCTAAGCATGAAAATTTCAGTCTTGAGCTATCATATACAGGCACGAAGAGCGCCGACAAAACGGTCAAATCAGGACAATTAAATCCTCACCACCTATAATTATCGTCGCATTTTACGATATTTGGCATTGTCGCCGAGGTACAATTGACAAAACTAATCACCATACTCAAATCAATTTCAATACTTTAACCCGCGGTCGAATATGGGGAGGTGGCAAAATGATAGGTTGTCACAAACTTTTTGACTCTTTATCTACTCCTGCGACCTTTATTAAAGGGAGTATGATCATGGCCTGTAGTCCATGGTATTACAAGTGCTGCTATTTTGCTAATATTTTTAATATTTGTTTTTGTATTGTACTTTTTCTTAAATTACAGCCCCCTCCCTTTCCACCTATCATCAAGCATAAAAAGAATACATAATATATAGATATATCTAGAAAAATCTTCACATACCTGTGCACCAACTTTCAATATAAGTTTATCAGGCACCAATAAGAATTTGTTCATTTGTTCGGTGTACTCTGGACGGTTATCGGACGCCAGGTATATTCGAGCCTCCCCTTTCAGCTCTTTCATCTTGGCGTTGTTGATTTCGGCTGCGTTATCTTTATGCGTACACAGACGAGTCGGTTGAATGCCGAGATTTTCGAATGAGTTCTTCTGAGTTGCCATGAGACGTTTGAAAATATGATCGGGACATCTAATGAAAATGCAAATTTGTATACAGTTTTGGAAAGTTCCATGTCCATTACACTAGACTCCCTTTTTATCTTCCTCATTGTACTTGCCTTAAATTATGGCGGTTAAGTCCAAATTTGGACCTTCGCAGGCCCAAAAATGGCCGATATATAAAGATTTTCAAAGTCGAGAAAAAAATCCGAATAACCTTGAATGTGATAGGATGTCAGATCGAGGCGATCCATTTCACATGACTAAGTAAACACCAAAAAATGACGAGATAAACAAAACAAGAAAACAAATCAAACAGTCTATCAAAGAAAGAATGGAAAATTAAATTTGATGACAGTTCAAAAGTGTTTCAGATATAAATACAAATAGACTTCCAACACTTTATGAGGATGAACTTACTTTCCAACCCTAATGTACTGTAAAATACTGATAAATGATTGGTCGTTTTGACGTTTGACATCAGTTAATTCCAAACTCACTTGGACACATTCCTTCCATCGATCAGACTACAAAAAAACAAAGAAGATGACAACAAATAAACATTTGTGTGAGCCAAATAGAGAAACTTCAAGTCTGTTGATCATATTATTCACGTGGAGAAGAACTCGTGATGACATTACAGTTCTAAGTAGGTTGTTGCTGCATGGAATTTAAAATTCAAGCCTAAAATTGCCTATATTTGACAGACTTCGTTTTCAAGCTTACGGGTGAACCAGCACAGTTTAGAAACTAGAAAAGTGCATGCAACTCACAATATTTGGGTCTAAAAAGTAGAAGTTGTAGAATTTTAAGACCAAGCGAATATTTTTCATAAAAAATGGTTGTTTCAAGGGTTTCACGGCACGGTCAAATTAAAATATAATGAAACCAAAAAAATGTGCTCATATTTTGCTTATTATCTATTAATTTAAAAAAAAATACTTTCATAACATGCAGATCATCTCTTCCCTGTTTTTGTTTTCAAAAAAGGTCCTAAACACTCCTCATTCCCTTCGAAGGGGAGGCCTTTCCCGAATGTGAAAAATCAAAATAAAATTAACAAAAATGACTTTCAAGCAGTTTAAACAGCGTTTTCTTACCTGGAAGCAGAATCTCCTTTTAGAGCGATCCTTCTGAACAGGTGGCAGTTGCAAGAAGTCTCCGCACAAGATCAATTGAATGCCGCCAAACGGGCGCTCGTCACCTCGCACCATACGAGCAATCTATAAGAAAAGCAGTCGATTGAAGAACATGAAGATAAGCATGAAGTTCAGAACAGTATCTTAAGCATTTCGAAGTCAAAAAATATCTAATAAATACACAGATTGGATGAGTAGGGCTTAACTGCGTCTTGTGCTAACTATAGCGTCAATCCTTTTGGTACATTATTGCTCACACTAAAAAACTACTGACGTATAAGGAGCTATACACTTAACGAACATTTTTCGAATCATCTTTGGGTCAACTTTTCTTCAAGAAGAAAAATCGATCATCGTTGAATTGCTACAACACAATTAACATCTGAAAGTTAAGTGTTAATCAAATACTTCAAACAGAACCAAACAAAAGCATGGACGTAACATTTAAGGAAATATTGACATATTAAAAGTTAGAGAAAAAAGTTGTTTAAAGTACTGACTATCTTAAAAGTTTGTTTTTGATTGGTTGAAAATTGCATTATCGAAAATATGATTAGCTTATCTAGGAATTAAACTATAGTTTGGGTTTTTAAAAACACTTATTTATGACATTTTAAAGTTAACCAAAAAGGCTTCTTGAAGATGTAATTTTCAGCCAATCAAACGACAAAGTTAGATGGAAATTACGAGTTGTCTCAACAAAGGTACATTCTACATGACAGCTGTCGAAAGATATGTTTACCCTGCTCGAAATCTCCTGGCGATCATGAGAAGTAGAGTGAACAATATATACATTGTGAGCTGAAATTCAATTCAATGATTGACGAAGTATACAAAGAAGACAAACTTACAAAAAAGGTAAGTTCAAAATTATTTTCATAATCTTTTGCACATAGATTCAATGAAAGATGTAGAGAAAGTAAGATAAAAAAGCTATGACTTATCTATTTTGATAGAAGCTAACTTTCAATAAAGAGTCTCAAGAATATGAAAAGGCGAAACTTTTTCTAATAAATTATTTGAAAGAAACTGTTCACTTGCTGGCAGAAAACAATGAAGAAAATGTCTAATAGTTAACATTTTGTATGGGTTTTTGCTTATTGTCTTCTACACATCAACACTATATATTTCGCAGCGTTTACTACCTAGTCATGTTCTACATTTAATGTTTTGATTCACTAAAAGCAAAAAACCAAAAAAATTTAAGCTAAAATATAACAAATACAAGTAAAGAGAGGTGACATCAAACAGAATTAGAAAAAGGGATAGTGTTCATTAGGCAAGGATCTTTCTCCTGGGTTCAAATGTTCAGCAACAAGAACCACAAAAAATTTACTCTGCATTGCGAAAGCAGTCGAAAGGTCTAATGTAATGAAGCAAATATTGATCGACAACAAAGCAAGGATGGAATGGAAACAAGGATGAAACTGATGGAGGCATGCGTTAGATCTCGTCTCGTATACGATACACAGTTATGGTACATCAAGGAGGGTTGTATGAGGAAACTGGATAGTTGTTGGATGGATCTGTTGAGGCAAATGGTGAAAGGTAGATGTAATCGTATTACAACCCCTGAAAAAGTAAATAAATAAGGAAATAAATAATATAAATTAAATTAATTATACATTGAAATCCTTAATATTGTAAGGTGGAGTAAAGAAGAACTAAGGAGTAATAGGGGGTAAAAAAGAACTAGAAAGAAAAAGGTATGAAAAGTTTTGTTTTAGAAAATCTTAATATACGTAAATGTTATCGCTGGTTGTTGCCTATAAAAATACATTCAGTTTATCTCACCTCTTAGATTTTCAGGAGGGAGAACAAGAAAAAGAAGAAATCTCAAAAACCTCCAATAAAGATTTCAGGACTGAATTTGGGAATTTTACAAATACAAAAAAACTAGAAGATATAATGAAATCCTACCTTTTATGTTCTCATCTCTTCATATATATATATATATAATTAATAATATACTAACGCATAAATAACTATATACAAGTAGAGGGCTCTCCACCTTGGGGGTTCTATACCATATCTTCCCCCTTTTTAAATATTGTGAAGGTACCCTAAAATATAATGTCTGTGTATATACTAAGTCCTAGATAAAATTTAGATTCGTCAATTATATTGTTAATTGTATCTCCAAAATTCCACGGGTCTACGTTCCCGGGCTGGATTGCGACGTCTTATTATTTCTGGTGGATGCTCTCTTGGGGCTCTCTGTCCAGGTTTCAAATAAGTCGTCATCCGATTCTTTTTCATGGAATTGAATCGGTGGAATTTTATGAAAATGTGAGATGTTCCTCGTTCTTTCGTGTCCTTGTTCATCTCTAGCCGTTATCATTAAGTTGTTTTTCTCAGTAACTTCGTATTGGCAAGGTTCAAATCTTGGTGATAGTTTGTTCGTTTTTGGTTGCTTTTTAAGTACTGTATCTCCGATCTCGATAACACGGTCTTTTGCATTCCTTCGGTTGTCGTGGTATTGTTTTCTTTTTCAATAGATTTTCTCTCACTTTTTTGTGAGCATCCTCTTCTACAGGAACGTTTATATTTGGTATTGCGAATTTGTTTGTGCGGTTGAACATCAAAGAGGATGGCGAATAGTTTGTCGAACAATGTGGCGCATGTCTGTATGAAAAAAGAAAATTTTGAATTTCCTTCTTCCAATCTTTTCTTTCGATGTATGCAGATCGGACATATTTCATAAGAGGTTTCATAAAGGTTTCTGCTTGTGCATTGGCCTGCGGCCATAGAGGAGTGATTCGTTGATGTTTAATGCGGAGGTTCTGGAAGAAGAGTTTCAAATTGTGAGCCTTGAACGGTGGGCCATTATCGGAGATAGTTTTAAAAATTCCGAACGTCGAAATTGTTCGTTTAAGAAAATCTATAAGTAAGCTGCAGGATGTGTTTCGAATTGGCTCAACGATCGGAAATTTGGATAACTGGTCAACTAAGACTATTAAATAGAATCAATTTGGTAAGGGTCCTAAATAATCGACATTCACAGTTTCTCACACGTGATTTGGTGTCGGTCTGATAGCAAGTTTGGCTGGTGGGGCAGTTTTTGCTTGTAACTGACATGCTGCACAGTGTTTGAGTAAATATTCTGCTTTGTTGTCGATGTTTGGAAAATATACTTTCGACCGTAATAGGGCTTTCATTTTCGTTAACCCTAGATGTCCTGAGTGGGCTAACTGAAGACAGTGTTTTCGTAAACTTCTGGAACGACTATACGGGTTTCTTTGAGTATTAGATCAGATTCCGTGCTGACGTTAAGTTGATATTTAATATTTCGTTATGGCTGTAGTTTATTTAAATGCATCTTGATTTCTGGGTAACGGTTTGGATTATCGAGCTTGTGCCATGTGTTTGTGCGTGTCAGAAGTGAAACAGTTTGAAGCACAGGGTGGTTTCGTATTTTATGTCAATTGATATGGCGTTAGGGCAAGCGTTTCTTGCCACAAAGTTGATGTATTATTCGTTCTGATGGTCTGGTGAGTACGCTTCTTTCGGATGTCTGCTTGGGTAATCTGAGATATTTTCTGCTCCGATTACGCGATGTAAGTCAAACGAGTATCCTTGTAAACGCAACGTCATTCTTTCGATTCTAAGTGGCACTATTGAATTTGGGTTGTTGAGTAGATTGACGATGTTTGTGATCACTGAGTAACTTGAACTTGTGTCCATATAAATATAATTTATTGTGTACACAGGCGTATACGATAGCCAAACATTCTCTCTCTATTTGTGAGTATCTTTGTTCGGTTTCAGACACGGAGCGTGATGTATAAGAGATCAATTTGTGGTCTTGTTTGTTGGGTGTATTTTGTATTATGACTGCTGAAATTCCAACAGGGCTAGCGTCGGTGTAAACAGTCTTTTCTTTCGAAGGATTAAAATATGACAAACAGGAATCTGAAGTTAAACTGTTGCGGAGTTTGTCAAAAGCTTCTTGACAGGTGTCCGACCATGACAAAGTAGTGTTTTTGTGTAACAGCTGTCTGAGAGGATATGGTAGTAGTGCTGTATTGGGGGTATGAAACGTTTAAAATAGTTCATGAGTCCTAGAAAGCTTTGGAGCACTTTTGGGTCTTCAGGTGCTGGCATGTCTTTTAACGCATCGAGTTTTTCAGGGTTGGGATGCATTCTTTGGAGAAAACGAAGCCAAAGAATTTGAGTTTTGTGAGACTGAATTTACATTTTTGAAGGTTTAATGTAATTCCCTTTCTTCCAAACGGTGTAAAGGTTTGAGTAGAGCGGCATCGTGTTCTTCCTGTGATTCTCCGTGTACGATTATGTCATCGACCAAATTTATGGTTCCTTTGATATCTTTAATTGTTTCGTATAATCCATGTCGGAGTTCTTCTTGTGCTTAATTAACGCCGATATCGAGCCTCGTAAATCTTTTCAGACCGCATTCGGTACCAGCGTCTTCTAATTTATGTAATTCCTTTCTCACTTTCTCTCTTATTGCGAAAGGTAGACTTTTTAATTGTTGAGCTTCCCGATTTTGCCACTGAATACTGTGAATATTGCTTTCCGTCGTTGTGTTAATATTTGCTACCACGTGGTTTATTGAAATCAAATCAAGAGCGATAGCAGATGTCCCAGATAAAAGATTTTGTGATGCGTGTTTATCACGTGAAACGTATTTTGTATTATTTTCTTTTTACTCTCAATTAATAAAACGACTTCTCCTTTTGTTTTGAGATTGGGTTTATCGTTGCCATATGTATTTTTGACTTCTTCAGTTCTTTTATTCAAAACGTTGATTGAATCGCCTGAATCAATTATAACTTCTACTGGGGTTTTCTAGATTTTGACGTGGACGTTGAAATTTTGTTTTTTAATTTCATGTTCGACTAAGGGATGAAATGTAAACAAACCTTCGAAAGTGCCCGTTTCTGTTGTTTCTGTAGCAAATTCAATTGTGTTCAGAGGTTTTCTGTATTCTCCTTGCCGTTGATTTCTACCCTCTTTCGGTCGGTGATCGTAAGATGTAGATCTACAGACTTCGGCGATATGGTCTGGTCTCCCACATGCATAACATGTCTTTCCAATTGCTGCGCATTTCTGTAAATGTGGAAATTCTCCCCCGCAACGGTAACAAGATCTCGTAATTGTGACTGGGGTTTGAGCGTTGATTGTAGAAGGATTTCGTTTTTCGGTAAATGTGCGTTGGCGTCTTCTGGATAGCCTATTTATATCTTCAGTAAGCGATTCTTTTTCTATTTCTTCGGTTTGTATTTTCATAGTTTCGAACGTTTTAGCGATGGCAAGTAGCTCGTTAAGCGATTTGTCTGGGTGTTGGAAGCTGAATTTGCGTAATTTTGAGTTCGTTGTGGATAGTTCGATTTATTGTTTTATCTCTTTTTTCTTATCGGTAAATTCGCATCGAAGTGCTTGCTCGTGTAAACGGACATAATATTGTTGTGCAGTTTCATCTGCACGTTGTCATTTTACGAAATAAGCATGTCTCGTAGCTAATATTCAATAGTTTTCAAACTCAGTAGTTACTTGAATAAGGGTATGTTCTTCGTCTTGCGGTATGATATTTTACTAATCGCCAATTTTATGTTCTTATCTCTTCATATATATATAATAATATACTAACGCATAAATAACTATATACATGTAGAGGGCTCTCCACCTTAGGGGTTCTACACCATACTACCATCTAAAAGTATATAGATGTGAGTGCATCATTCAAAAAAAAAGAAAAGAAAAGAACATTTTTTACATTTTTTACCAACTTTTTTTTAATTTTTTGGGTAAAAATGAACTAGTATATTTACTGTAACTGGATCTAGCCAAATATTCATTATATGAGAAGAAACTTAGTTGGATGTGATAATACAAAATGTATCATACTTGTCAAAATAACGAATATTATTATAGAAATTACAGGGTTTTTAAATCTTTTTTACCACACTTACCGATATAAGCAGGAATAAGATTCTTCGGGATATAATTCAACAATATCTAAGGTACATTGCCCACGTGCATCGCTTAATGCTGACTAAAATGATGATGGTGTTTATCACCGTTAAGATAGATCATGAAATGTAAAGGTAGATGATCTGAATTTGATTCCATGTTTAACAAACTTTTCTGAATGCGAACCCCGTTTTTCACAAAAATATAGCTTAAGTTGTCACCTTTGCCCTGCCAAAAATAGAAACCACAAGTTTCAATGCTTAGTCTTTTAAACCAGAACTCAACCCAGAATTAAATGTTGCTCTTTTTTTGATATTATCCTTCACTGACTATGGGAAAATCTCAGGAAAAACCTTGCCTTCTTTAGAAGGTTGCTTTCTTCCTTTTTGCCCATTTTAGTATCAAGACTAGTGACTCACTTGTTCTCTTAAAGACACGTTATACCTTATCGATAAGAAGTAATATGGATTATTATTTTTTTTCAGTTTTTTTAGGCTCCCGTCTACGAGGAAAATTCACTTTCCAGAATATTCAACCTGGGTCTGCAGCCGGGCTGCAATGCTGCAGTAAAAATCGATTTGCGGTATCTTGATGATGTAATTGTCAACCAATGAAATGGCTAACTAGACAAGATTTTGAGATAATACTTGGGTGACACAACTATCTTAAGAAAAAGATAAGACAAATGTAACTGCCTAATTATGAAATCATTTTCAGATAATGGAGTTAGTTTATCGGCTTGTGGTTATCATCTTTTACTGCTTAACATCTGATGAATAGCGTTTAGAAAGAAGGTTGATGAAATTCATAGAACAGTATGATGTATGTACGTTATTCATTATTTAATAACACTGATGGTCATGAAACTGTTTTGAACAGTAAGCAAAATTATGATACCTTATTCACTTTAACGTTTATATTAGCTTTTGAACAAAACAAACTAAAAACATTACTTGAATAAAGCAGATTATCTTCCGATTTGACGAAAATTAGGTGCTTGCAGATAATACATTTTGACAACCACTTAATAATCAACTTCTATATTTATAAAGTCTAAAAGTTCCTGTCCACGTGAAGAGGTTTATCAGATAACATCTTTTAATCTCAATGGACATCGATGGATTCAAATCGAAAAGTAGTTTCTAGTTTTTCTAATCTATAGATACAACATAAAAGATGGGCATGAATATTTTAGTATATCTGATGAACCTCTTCACGTAGAAAGGGACACCGCTAGGTCTAACCATGTTTTTAATTGTCTCAAGAGTTTGTCTAATTTTGATAGTTGAATGGCTGGAAATAACATAATCAAGATTTCATCATTTTTGCTTTTCATCTTGCTGATGAAAACGCAATGTTTTCTGAAAATAGTTCGGCAGAAACAACAACGAATGCAACTCGATATTTGATAACGACACTCGAAAATATTTACGTTTGACTAAAGATGAAACTTAATAAGAAAGAAGGAAAAGAAGAAAACATGAAAAATAAGAAGAAATTGAGTCACAGGGAGTTCAAAAGAAATCAAGTCACAGGGAGTTAATATTCAGGATTTAAATATAGTGAAAGCCAAAGCACGTGAAGTAAGAGAAAAGAAATTGAATAAGTTAGAGTATGAGTTGGCTTTTAAAAAGAGTGAAGGCAGGATAAATGCAAGGTTTTCAACAACTTTCAAAAATTGTACTGTTAAATAATATTCTTGAGGGATATCGTCTATCAGGAAGTATATCTTTATATTTTGCATGACAATGTCTCGAAATAATGGAGACAACTACTTGAATTAAGTATACTTGAAAATGCCTTATGGTAATAAACTGGTACAGGCAGCGAGGGTCAAAATGCCCAAAAGAGTCAAAATGCATCTTTTCAGAATTCCTTAAAAATAACAGTAGTGTTACAGTAAAAATTTATATTAGAACGTCTTAAAGGAATGGATTCTACTGTCTTCCAGAAGAAGTGTAATAACTTTTTCTAGAATTTGCAAAAAATGTTCAAAATTAAGATTTCGTTGATTTCAATTTAATAGTCATAATTTAAGTAGTGATCGGCTAGTTCCAATATAAAATACGTAAAAACGGTCACGACCTGTACAAATAAAATCTTTATTTTCTTACTTCAAATAAATTTATCAAACAGCAACTAAAATGTATGTTCTCTCGTATTAATGCTTAAAAATGAATTTTATATTATAAATTATTACAAATTATAATTTAAAAAAGCACATTTTAATGAAATTTTAATTACATAAATTACCCTACAATCATAAATAAGGGAATTCAGGTTAAAGCCAAAATTTAACTGATGAATTTTTCCGTTTTCCAAGTCTTATTTGAATCCCTGACTTGGAGGGTTGTTACAGACGACGAACTACTTATAACCCGTACAGGAAATTTCAAAACCTTTAGAAAAATTATCGTAGCCATTTTTTATGTAAATGAAAGATAATTTAAAGCCTAATAAGACAAAGTTAAAGAAAAATTTTCAAAAATGAAAATTAAGGGGTGAAATGGATAATCCCCAAAGTTACAATTGTTTTTAGAAAAACTCGATAATAAAGAAATGAGAATTTTCTGTATGCAAGATTACCTTTAATTACTAAAAATCAAGCAAGAACCAATAAAGACAATTTATTTAAATTCAGTTTTCAATATTCAAACGCAATTTTAGGGCCCAAATCCCCGTTTTTAGGTCCAAAGTCAGCCTAAAATAGCATATTTCTATAAAATTGACTTTTCCTGTCCGGGTAATATAGTAGTCCGTGTACAGACAGAACAGAGATTTCTGAAATTTTCTGACAGGGACCCACTTCCTTATGATTTAAACATGTGCAGATAAAAAAGTAAACACAAATACATGAATACAAAAATCTCAAAATAATTAACCAAAAGAAATATTTTTTCATAGGCGTTTTTTAACTATTATTATTTTGAAAAAGAATTTCCAACAACCAATTTTGAGGCAACTCCAGTCATTATGACGAAAAATAACAAAAAGGAATATAGTTAAATACCTCGAATAACTATCTTAATTCGTGTGTTTTCAAACTCATAATCATAGTACCATATCTTTATAACCAATCAGAAAGATGAGGCAATATTTGATCAATCATAATACTTTATTAGTCATGGTTTAAGAAATGGTAGATGCTTCTGTAGTATTTTTTTTTTTAAAATAGGTAAAAAGTATAAATTCATTCTATTGTTTATTTTTCCTGTTGTGTCTAAACCAAGTGTTAATAAATAAACTCCTCAGACGAATAGTGCATATTATGTGTGTTGGTTGGTACAGTGAAGAAGTAGTAACTTATCCTCCTTTATTAAATGAGTTATCTCTTGGCTGTCATTGTAAGATCACATGTACAAAAGGAACATTTGAATTTAAAAGGTTGGTTCAGAAATACGGTCCAAAAATAAGCATACAGTTATTTAAAGTATGTATAAACACATCTAGCTGTTATTCATCTATTCAATCATGTTCTTGATCAATACCAAGTTGCTCACCTTCACAAAATTCACAGGCACCTTCAATTGGCACTAAACTCCTTCAAACCCGATGTCAAATGTGATCAGTACACTAAACTTACTTCTTTAACATTATTCTGTTTCATTGTACAAATCTAAGTATACTAAGATACCCCATGACCAACAACAGATTACACCATGTTTAAATATTTATTTTCATAAAACTTTCATCACGTAGCGGAAAGCCTAACTAAAATTTCAGTGTATGATTTTTTAAGATCTGTTCATTTTTTGCGGAGATAGAGCAATTTCTGTGAAAAATTACATAATGAAAATTGTCAAAAAACTGTGGAAAACTTGTCATTGAATGTTTTACTTGTGGAATAGCACTATTTTTGTTTTTCTCTGTTGGTTAAAAATACAACTTGAACCGTCACGGTACATCTCAAATTGGTAAGGAAATCTCCAGGTAGATTTTGGTACACGGATTTGATTAATTCATTCGTGTTTTTGACAAAGATCAATCAATCAATACTGACTATTTCAGCATTTTCACCGTAAACTCTTTAGAACCACTAAGTAAAAGAGGTCCACAATGACTTTTGAAGGTATTCTTTGTTAAAACATATCTTAAAATGAATAATAGAAACAATAAAGGCTGATTGAATTTGATTCCCAGTTTTTCACCATTTTGACAATTTTCATCATGTGAATTTTCACAAAAATGGCCTTATCTCAGCAAATAATAAACGGATTTTAAAACATCATACAACATAATTAAAGTTCGGCTTTCTGTTACATAATGAATTTCTTTTTTTGAAAATAGATCATCAGATCATGGTGTAATCTGTTATCAAAGCCTTATGTTTTTTTTACTCACCTGGTAGTTTACAAGATCATGTCAAAACTAGCTAAGTCAGATCATTAAATGATTGAATATTATATCATGTAGATTTTAATTGTTTCACAAAAAAAAACTTATCAATACATTTAGTTTGAAGAAAGCTTCAATTAATCAATCATATTCTTCTAGCAAAGGTTTTGAGATGATCCCAACATAGTTTCGGGGGTCAATATCTACCCCTACCAAAATGTGTATCTACACACCCCTAGATGGTAACCCAACCCTACAAAATAGACCAAAATTTGCATACCAACCCCTACAAAAATGGCAGTTTTTTCTCCTAAAAAATCAAATAAAAACTAA
>JAUKPT010000638.1:0-18622 GCA_032273505.1 Nanomia bijuga
CAAAAATAGAGACTCAGCCTTAAAATAGAGACCAAAAAGAGACCATTTTTTCAAAAAGTCTCCATTAGAAACCAATTTACTAAATAGACAGAGTTCTCAATACTGCATAAGTTCAATAAAACAAAGATCTTATGATAAGAGTCTTCTTCTTCAAGAGTTTTATGTGAATGATGTTGTGATGATCTTGCGGTATGACCAATCTCTCCACATATCAAGCAACTTGGACGTGGACGTTGAGAGGCAATCTCTGGATGAGAAACAATAAGCATTCTTTTGAATATGTCATGGATGTTGTCTTTGATGGGACAATTGCCTGGATCTTGCAGCAGGTCCACTTTGAAATGATCTGACATATTTATTCCAGCTCTCAACTGGACTCTCACTCCACTTCGCGATGGATGAACCATCATTCATCTGGAAGAACTGCCAACTGTGACCACAAAGATGGTGGATTGTTGGTATGATCATCACCCAAGGCTCTCCCTTTTCGTTGAGCTTCTCATATGTAACATTAATTTAATACAGAAATCTTTTTATAAGCATCATCTCTGACACGTTTCTTCGAATCTACTGATTGAACAACAGACAGAACTATGTTTGTGAGGGAGAGGAACTGCCTGAAGTTTTTTTTATCTTTACTGTTCAAGATGAGAGAGCATATTTCATCTTGGTGTCGACGACTAAAAAAGCAATCAGCTAGAGATCCACTGTTTGTTACCTGCGTTTCCTGAGGGTGAATCTATGAGCATGTCAGTACTTTCTCTGATATAATCAATGCATTCTTTCTTGGTGCGCAAGATGAAACTTTGGACATAAAGGTTTACTGTTTCACTCCAGACTTTCTGTCCTCCAACCAGATGATACAATATTTTCTAAGCAAAATCAAGTGACCTCAACTTGAAGTGTAGCACAGAGAAACAGAATAGGTCCGACTTTATAATGTTCTCATGGCACTGCCCATCCCTATCTTTGCTTTCCAGAACTTTTTCACTGGCATTCATCTTTTCCCAAGTAATTTTGCAGGTTTTCTAACTTTTGGTGATGTCAAACTCTTCAGTTATGATGCTGACAACATTGGCATCGGCTCGAGATGCATGGCAGAGGTGACAAAATGATCCAGTATCACCCTGCAGAAGGCCAACCATCTTGCCGTCAATCATTGAACACTCAGTCATGCAATTGACACGCACCTTTTCCCCACTAACAGTCACTTTACATTGGTACACCTCCCTGATAAGGTCAAAGGAGGGCTCCAATTCAACAGCCAGAACGTCTCTCTCTTCAGCAGATCAGGTCAAAGTTACTGGACGAGAAAAACTGGTACTGTTAGGAACAGGATTTGACTGTTGCTGATCGCAGTTCAAGTGGACAGTAACATGACAGCAAGAGCGAGTTGGTTTTATCCAAATCCAGATGAGCTGTTTCAGTTGATGCCATAGCCATGTCAATTAGTTGGTGATGTATCTTATGTGACCCAGACCCATCAACACCAAACTTACCAACAAGTTCAAGAATATCTGTGTCTTCCTTCCTTCCTGACGACAGCTTCAGGATGGAGTTTGCTGTTTCCTGTAACAAGTCTTTGATGTTCACTTGAGACTTTAATTGGTAACTTGTAATGAGTGGATGGAAATTTCCCTTTGCCTGATCAATAAGGTTCCGCACTGGGAAAATGGTGTCATGAGGGAGTCACAAGCAGGTTTGCCACCCCGAATTATCCCTTAAATTAAATTTTGCCCCCGAAAAGACCACCAAAAATTTAAAAAAAGGCTCAATCCCCTAAAAATTTAAGAAAAACCCCTAAAATCCCCGAATTAATCATGAATTAATGTCATTGACTATAATTGTTTTGTTTTTTTGACTATGATTATCATGATAATCATGATATTCTCATTATAATATTTTACTTTTGCCTCAAAAAGTATTATAATGTATTTTTATGTCATTGTTATCATAAAAGTGGACTAGCTGATTAGATTTTGTTTTAAGCCATTCTAGTGACCAATAATTTCAAAATTTCTCAAACCATGGTGGACTGATTAGGTTGTGTTGTTGGCTATTCTATGTCTGTTTCAGATTCTGTGAGACTGAGACGGAAGTGTCAATATCTCAGGTTTCCCATAATCGTTTTTCATCCGGTATTTGGGAAATGAAAGAAGATGCTATGAAAAAAAGGTCAGAGAAAAAAGGTCAGAGAAAAAAAATTGGGAAAATGAGAAGGAGTTTTGAAGGGAAATTTTAATGAATCGGCTCTCTCCGAACATACAAAAACCTGCCAAGCTGGTATCAACTGGGAAAATATCAAGACTATATCTACTCAACCATACTACTGTCAACGTACAGTGAGAGAAGCTCTCGAAATACAACTAGTAGAAGAGAACAAATCGGGAGGCCAAATTATCTACCAAGAAGCAGGTCAATATGTTACCACGAACACATGGAGACCACTACTGAAAAAAATCAGCACATCGTAAAATTTGTACCATCTACTCACAACAACAAAATACGTCTTCATTGCGAAATGTATGACACATCTACTCACAACAACAAAATACGTCATCATTGTGGAATGTATTTCACATATATTGCTACATTAAAAACGTCATCATTGTAGAACGTAATTACACACATATTATTACGCATTCTGTCATTGTCTTTATATCCAACATAGTATGTGGTTGCCTAGCAACATATGTAACATTTTTTTTTTTTTGATTATTTCCAATTTTTTCTGTGATTCTTACCACTACTTGTTTGTAGTTAGTTGAATAAAGACATTTATCTTCGTCGAAATATTCTAGATAAAATAATTTTCAAAAAATATTTTCAAATTTTTCATCATTACATTAATCATGTTATTCAATGATATTTTGATTTGCTGAGAACCATGGTAGGGTACATTTCCTGAATTAATACCTTTGAATTAATCCTTTGTAGAATCATTGATATCATAAAAAAATGATTCAGATCATCTGGTAAAATTTAAGAAAAATTCCCTTGAAAAACCCCTATTTTAACCCTAAATATTCCCTCGAAGAACCCTAAATTTGGCTTCAAAAATGTGGTGGCAACCCTGAACTATTGTCAAGTTAAAACAGCTCGAAACACAAAACATCAAAATATTCTGGAGCTTCATTCCAGACCCCCAGTTGCTATTATTACTTTATTTCACTATTTTTATCTATTTTAGTATCATGTTTAATTTGAAACCTTTTCTTATATTCTATATACGATTCCCTTTTTAGATTGAAACAATAAATAAGGATGAAGAGGTTGCAAGCTCTGCATTAAGTGAGGTATGTTTTAATGATAGTCTGTATGTATTTTTATCATTGGTAAGGAGAGTAGTGTTGGTAAAAGATATTCTTCTTGTAAATAAGTAATTTAGTTGTAACCTCAAAAATCTGGTCTGTCATTTTAAACATCAATGTGACATTTAAATTCAAAAACCCTTCCTTCATTTGGTGTATCAGTAAACACATATTTTAAATGTCAAAGAAATGGTACTCAAGATGTTGTAAAAAGGCTCTCAAAAAATAGAAATAGCTGGATGATATGAGGTGATATTTTGCAAAATGATAGTTCTGTGGAATAAAGACAATGCTAAATGAGATAGGTGATGTCATAAATGAAATACCCTACTCAATTTAAATTTCGCAACGTATTGATTTTGGCGTAGGGATGTGCAAAATTTTGAAGTGCGTGGAAATTATATTATGTGATTTTCTTATTAAGTACGATAACATGCAAAACGTTAAATCAGCGTTGTCTCTGAATAATTGAATGTGGACACTCATGTGATATGTTGAGGAGTTGGTGAGAGAATATCATAATGTTCAAGAAGGACTTTACTGAAGGACTTTACTCTTTTTATTTACTAGTTGTCGTATCTCTGTGGTTGCTTTTTCATAATGGATAAGATTTTTGATGACCCCATATATACTCAAAACTTGATCTGTCCTTTCAATAAATTTTGGTCAACTTCTAAATTTCGAAATAATAAATACTATCAATATTTTGAACGGTCTTAAAGAAATGAGCATTTTCACTGCTTTTTAGCTAAAATGCCTAACTTGGGTAACAAGTAAGTATTACGTAAAAATCAGTAACTGTACCGGACCAAGGATGAAATTATTTTCTGATACAATTTATCAGCATTGAGAGGCTTTAATATATTTTCTAGTTTCATTTGAATTGAAACCATGGTCCAGGGATGGGTGATTTTTTTTTGTTGCCACCAGCTAAATCAAACTTATAATTGGGGTCACAAAGCGACCATATTGTAAGCACTGTTGATAAACAGCTTAAATCTTACTCCAAGTTTGGCATATACTACAAACTACACCATTGTCGTCATGTAACATTTCATTATTATTTGCAGACATTATGGCTGATTTTTTTCTACCCCTGATGTACCAAACTATATCATATTCCTGTCGTTGGAACATCCTTTTGCTGAAACTTTCCATTGCTGAATTGCCCAGTCACCAAAATGGCATTGCCGAACTGCCCCCATTGCCAATTTATCCTTATCATTGAATTGTCCATCGCTGAAATGTCCCATTGCCAAAATGGTTTACTGAGGTACTGATTAAAAAAATGTCTCATCCAATCATATTGTTAAAGTCATTGTATAGATGAAATGTTTTTTTAGTACTTGTACTTGTACTTGTACACCCCCTTAATTTTTGACTTCAGCATGAATTGGAAATTGTATGAAAACAATAGAATTATTGTATGAATAATAAAGATAATTTGACTTTTCCCTTATTTTTAGCTTGAAGCCTTATTACCTAAAGCATTGGATCCAGAGTGAGTATTCTCTATTCTCTAATTCTGGTAAGTTCGTTCATGTACTATGATATTATCTTAATGGTATGCTCCTCTTAACATATTATAATTATGGAGAAGGAAATTTAGAACTTGTCTTGTACATTTAACCTTGTAATTCACAGTCTTTGCTAATACTTTCTGATGCATTAATCCTATTTTTATTGGGCTTTTTTCCATAGGTCGTTTATGAGAAAGGGGGGAGGGTTAAATTACACCCCTACTTCTTTTCCCTCAAAATTATCCAATTGCCTAGATTTTTGGTAACAAGTTAGTAAATCTAACCAATTTTTATTGAAAATGCATTACCGATTTAACAATAGTCTGTATATTTTTTGTCATCAGCAAGTTTCAGAGTCAGGTAAGAATAAGGAAATTTTGATCACTATTCCCAATTATGAGTGATTTGGTGCCCAAATAAAGACTCTTAACAACTCTTTACAAACCAGGAAACTAGCTTTAAACCTTTCAAATGACAACTCAGAATATATAAAATGCCCCTAGAAGATGCCCCATTGAAGCACACAATCGATGTGATTTTTTCAGGTCATATGTAAAACTAAATTCTATGCAATCTAAATTTAAATTTGTGCTTATGGGTGTATGTACCCCTCCCCCCCTTGTTGAAAATAGGGTTAAGACACAAAGCAAAACTTAAATTAAAAAACAGGGTTGATATCTTAAGGTATTAACACTTAACACTTCCTGATCCGAGGATTCTTCGTACCAATATGTCCCACAGACTTAGTACAGTCTGCGGAATTACTGCAGCAGAAGGCAATTGCCCCAGATATTGCTGCAGGCTTTTGTCGAGGGCAAAAAATGATTTACAAATTTTCCTCAAGAAATAGTCATTAGTCACTTTACATTCGTTTTTTACATCTTTAGATAAAATTAAATTAAATGAAACGGCTATGTGAAACTGATAAATATTGATTAAAAATTGCTTAAAAATTGCTGCAGAGAAAATATCCTAATTCTGAAGACTGTAGTACATACCTTGCCTCCCTGATTTAATCACCATAATAAATGTAAAATGCATTAATAACCAGTAGTACTAAAGTCATTGGCATATTGGAATGGAAACTTGTATGATAACTAAATTTTTAAAGGAGCTTATCATTAAGGTTTTACTGTAGTGCATGATTTATTATAAGATTGGAACTTTTTCTGCCAAGTTAGCAGGTATGTGCCATTATATCTCCATACTATTCATACTGTGTTTTGGAAAAAGTTTCATATTTGACATACTTTTGCTGCATTTTGACAAATTCTTAGTCCATCTTAGTATTTTCTATTATAATTTTATAGATATGGGGTGTGTTGTTCCCAACTTTAGTTGAGCTATCAATCTCACAATGTCTCTGTGTGGGGGTGTCTGTGTATTAGCTGAACTTTGTGGCAACATATCTTCATGAGTTATTATCCAATACCCAAACATTTTAGTTTTCCTAAAACTTTGTGTAATTATGTTATTTTTCGAAAATTTTGATTTTTTGGGTGCTAGGGTAGCCCCTTCTTATTTTAAATAATGTAAATTTTAGGATAAAAGAAAGTCTCTTTATGTCTAACACAAAAATAATATAGGTTACTAGTGATTTTGACACGTTGCTAGTTCAAAACTAAGGTCTAAATTTCAATTTTCAGTTTCTTCTTCAAAAAATCTGATTTCTGAAGAAAAATAGTTTTTATTATGATAATCTTATTAATTCTTTTAATCCAATAAGAAGGTTGGCTAGTCTGGTTGCTAATTTTAAACCCATACTTACATTATATAATATAATATAATGAATAAACTGATAAATAACGTCATTTGTCAAGGATATATTTATAACTAGTCTGATTTTTTAAGTATGGGTTCTTCATTAGCACCCAGTCTAGGCAACCTTTTTATGGAACATCATGAAAATAAGAAAATTGATTACAAGAAGTTTAAAAAACATTTTTTTTGAGTTTCAATATTTCGACCGATATCAACCAGGAACTGACGAAAATCCTGTTGAATTAAAGAAAAAAGATTTACAATAAAACTATTCAATGTTTTCTGACGTCATGCATGTCATGACTTCATACAGCGTGTCTAATTATAATTTGAAAGCTTGAATGCTTCCCCCTGTATATTTAAGTTAGTTTAACTGCTTGACGAAATATGCCTCACTTATTCTTCGTTTGAATAAAGTTTGGTATCTGCTACTTAGAATCTTCACGTTTTCCATGGTTATTCGTTTGTGTTTGGTTTCTTTTGAGTGTGCCAATATGTGCGACTTTTCGTTTTTTTTGCTATGTTCGTCTACTATTACTCCTATTCGTCGTTTAGTTTGTCCGACATATGTCAATGTACATTTTTGATTTCCGCAGGATATATGATAACAGACGTTATGTCAAAGTTCAGTTTTTGTCTTATCTTTAACTCTGAATCTTGAACTGAGTTTCGATGGCTTGTAGGCTAGTCATATTTGCAGGTTTTTGGACTTGGCCTTAATCGATCGCTTCAGCTTTCTAGTGAGTAGAAATGCTTTATGTTAAATTTATGTAAGAGTTAATTTCTCAATGTGATTTAATGTATAGTTGCAAATTTCCAGCTCATAATATTTATTTTTTCTTGAAATGGGCACATTTTGATCATTTTGACCCTCGTTTTGACCTCTAAATACCCTTTTATTTAACCCTAAACCTACTGGGGGGGGGCTAATTCCACCCCCCTCGACCCCCCGACCCCCTGTCAGAAGTTAGAGGACTTTTGTCAGGGGTAGGTACAAATTTTCCTACATTTTCAATACATTTTAACCAAAAACAAAAAAACAGTTTCTTTTGTTTGGGTTATGATATGAGGCTTATCTCTTCAGGATTTGTTTATGGTGTTATGAGAAACATCTCCACCTGATTTTTTGAAATTTCATTTCTTAATCAGCATGGAATTATAGAAGAGTATATGAAAAAAAAATTTTTAAATATTTTAATTTTGATTGATAATGGTTTTGAAAGAGTGCTAGTGATTTTTCGACAAGTAGTCATACAAATAACGTTTTCTTCGAAATTTGTGATCAAAACATCTCACACTCTCATGTTATTTCAAACTGTTCAACTGTTTTTTCTACTCAAATATTGTGAGAAATGGAATGCTAATCTTTTAATGAAGGTTTTCATTTATGCTATATCCTCCATTCCACCTCGATTTATTATATCTGTTAAAATGGTAGGCATCATGGTGAAAAATAATCCCTTTTACCCTGAATTTTCAAAACTTGTTGGGAAAATTGGCTAAAAATTCTCTGTGATTTTTAACGTTTTTTTTTTTCTGCAGTTATCCCCGAACGTGCACTATGTCCTGAATGTAATTTTAAGAGCTTCAAAAAAATGATTTTAGAAAAATGTTGTTCGATATTACAATAGACCTTTTCCTAGTTAATTCACCATTTTGTTGTGGGGGCAAAATCATGGGGTTGTTATATGAAATATATAATAAAAGCGGTATCAAATCCTTTTTCATACATGTTTACGACACCTGTAATCACCAAATACTTTGTTACTTTAAATAAGATTTGAATAAATAACTGAATAGTAAAATTAGAAGAAATAAAGAAATAGCCCCTTTAATATAAAAAAACATGTATTTTCTTTTTTTGAATTCTATCATAAAAAAGAAGAAGTTCTAAAGATTTTTTGGACTGCCATTTAAGCGTGCTTTTTCTCTATTTTAAACAGTTAAACAATATGTGTTATGAATATTTTATTACATTGTAAATAATCTATTTAAATAACTAGATGCTTTATCATATATAATCTTTAGAAATTGTAATTTTATTTAATAAAGTGCTTCTAATAGTTGATTTATGAATACTATTTTCCTATATTTTCGCCTATAAAATGCAATATGGCGAATTTAACTTGGAAAAGGTCTGTACCATGTATTTGATACCTGATCCTGATACCTGATACCTAATCAGGGGGGTTAAAGCATGACCATGGTCATGTTGTCTTTCCTAACCCAAAAACGAACATTGTAGGAACATATGCTGCCAAATTTCAACAAGAAGCTTAAAAATATGTAAAGAATTTTCAGTAACTAAACTGTTAACTGCTAGCAATCATTCTTTTCCTACATAGAGTATTTACAACAGGTTGTAAGTACACATAAATGGTACCACTCTTTATTTCACAGTTCACACTATTCTTAGTTCACCATTATCTTTATTGTATTTATCAACTATCTCCAACTGCTGGTGTTGTCTGTCCTGGATCTTCACCTGTCCATTTTTTTTATCCTTGCATTTTGAGCCAAACATTCAATTTAATTTAAATGAACACGTAGTCTTAATGCAAATTCAGGAAGTTCTTTCCTGACAAAGGGGATGTTTACACTCATTTCCTCACACCTGTATACAAAGCTAATGAAATGAACACTTTCAACTTTTGCAAGTGGATGTTGCTTGCTATGAAATCAAATTTCAGCTCAAATTGATAGATATTTTATTCATCTGTTTGCCGGAATTCAGCTAAAATGTTTTTGTTTTTTTTGCATTTTTCTGTCAATTAAGTTTTTATCTCTAAATTTGATCAACAAAATGTTCTGTATCTTTTAGCGAGAACCAAATGTCTGGGAAAAATCTGGTTCTTAAAGTAAGGAACCAAAAAGAGCAAACTTTCATAAAAAATGGACCCACATCAAGCTTTAGAGCCATTTTCTTTTTCTTTTTTCATCTGACTTTGGTTGGTTTGAACTACTCGCATGTTAAATTCAAATATTATTTCATGGTGGTTCTGGTCCTACTGTAAGAGTGCTTGCATGTCTGATTCATAATTTCTTATAAATCTCTCATAAGGTTTATCTGACATTTGGCATAAGGTTAAAGGACAATAGAAGAAAGAAAGTGACAACAGGGTTTCCCAAGAAAAATCTGATTCTTCGTAAATAGACTGAAGTGCCAACATTTGGTGAAACATGTATTTTTCACATATTGCTGAAAATTTATTTATTTAATGTGTATGTATTTATATTAGTAGAGGCAACAATGTAAAATCGCGCGATTTTTTTGTTAGAAGCAATATCTATACATCTTTGGAAAGCTTAGGGTGTCAGGATTCCAAAATAATATGGTTACAATTTTTTACCTGGCTTCGTTGCCATGAAAACAGCTGTTTTTGGAAAATATTTTTGTTTACTTAAAATAGCTCGCATTATATATCAATCGAAGCGGAATTTTGTGCTGAGCATTAATCAAAATAGAACATATAGATTAAAATTTATTGTTTGGGTGTTATTTTAATGAAAAGTAAAACAATTTTTTACAAAAATGACTTATCGTAAAATAAGGTATATACAAAATGTGTTACATATAAAAATCAAGTCTCAAGAAATGTTTTAATTGTCATTATTTTCATTTAATGTCTGATTGATCTGATGATTTGAAAAATCATAACACAGACCACAGACTACTAGAATACCCGGTCGGGTAAAGTTAAAACAGTGGGAAAATTATCTGAGGCCAACTTTTCAAATGTCAATAAAATCTGACCTTTAGCACCTTTTTCTGTCCTTTTTTTTGTAAAATCTGGGCACATCTTTTCTCTTTTCAAATATTATAAGTTTAGTGCAGAGCTTGGTCCTGCCGGGCCTGTAAAGGCGTTCCGGCGGTACTGTGTCAAAATCTGTAAATAATACACCATTGTCTAAATGACTACGTTCCTTGCTATTATGCTTCCAAATATATGAAATAATGATAGTTCTATATCTCTAAAGGTGAAAAGGAGACTTGGTGTCAATATTTTGGTCCTTTCGGTCCTTTAATACCCTTTTCATTAGAAAAAATTAAGAGAAAATAAAGGTTAGGTACAACGAAAAGTTCGTTTTTCGCCGATGTATGAGTGACATACCCAAAATATTGACGCTCAAAGACTTTTTTGAACAGATATCACAACCAATTTGCCATTTATACATTTTGGATGTATTTTGGGTACTCCCTGTGACGTCATGATGACGTATTTGGGCAAATTTGGACCCGAAATAGCTAACATTCCTTCTTTTAGCTGAAATATAAGTATTAGAAATGTATTAGAATATAAGTATTAGAAACGATATTTAGGGACTAATTGGGACAAGATATATTACTGGTATAATGAATTTGTCGTCATTTTTAGACAAAATTGAGCCCAAAATAGTTAAAATCCCTTCTTTTTGCTAAATTTTTAGTATTATGAGCGTTAAACTTTGCATATAAAGACTAGTTTGGACGGAAAATACATCTTGTACAATAAATCACCAATATGAACAAAATTTAACCCCCCACCGTGACGTCATCATACCATGTTTAGGCAAATTTGGACCCAAAATAGCTAAAATTCCTTCTTTTTGCTGAAATATAAGTATTGGAAACGTTAAACATGATATTTAGGGTCTAGTTGGGACAGGATATATAACTGGTATAATAAATTATTTGTATAGACAAGATTTAACCTCCTGATGTGTCGTCACCGTACCATTTTTAGGCATAATTGGGCCCAAAATAGCTAAAATCTCTTCTTTTTTCTAAATTATAAGTTTTAGGAGCGTGAAACTTTGCATAAAGAGACTAGTTTGGACAGAAATACAACTTGTACATTAATTCACCAATATGAACAAAATTCGGCCTCCAAATGTGACGTCATCATACAATTTTTAGGCAAATTTGGGCCCAAAATAACTCAAATTCCTTCTTTTTGCTGAAATAGAAGTATTACAAACGTAAAACTTAATATCTAGGGGCTAGTTGGGACAATATATATCACTGATATAATATATCATTAGTATGAACAAGATTTAGCCTCCTGATGTGACTTCATCATACCCTTTTTTGGCAAAATTGGGCCAAAAATAGTTAAAATCAATTCTTTTTGCTAAATTATAAGTATTATTAGCGTGAAACTTTGCATATAGAGACTAGTATGGACACAAAATATAACTTGAACATTAAATCACCAATATGAACAAAATTTGACCTCCTTCCGTGACGTAATCATACCATTTTTAGGCACATTCGGGCCAAAAATAACTAATTTTCCTTCTTTTTGCTGAAATATAAAAATAAGGAGCGTGAAACTTTTTATATAGAATTAAAAATCTTGTCAGGGGTGCCGATAACTATAAAGGAGATTTCGGCAGTTAAATCTAATTATTTCTGATTTATGAGCCCATTTTTTGCTTATTATCTGATAGAACCGTATTTTGATGTTTGTGCCACCGGAGAGGGCCATTAATGCCACTATTATCTTTGTATTCCTTAGGGTTTATATTTAGAATTGAACATTATAAAATGCACTTTATACTGGAATGGAGCAAATTTAGGCTAATCAAGGCTAATAATGTTCAGAAAGTACCTTTATCCCCAAAACAAGCCCGTTTACCAAGATTTTTCTGTTAATATAGACCACAAAATCGAAGAACACAAAATCTCAGTGGCACCAATGGCCGTCTCCTGTGGCACAAAACTCAAAATACAGCCGGTCTATGAAAAGAAAGAAATTTGAAGTTCAATTCAAAGTGTGTTTCCATCTCCTCGTCTAGGAGGAGAAGTCACCTTTAAACAACGCATTGTTTCAATATCACACAAACCGATATGATCTATATATCGACAAATCCAAGTATACTTGGTTAAAAGTAAGGTTTTACTTGACATTTTACAGACCACATATTTACCTACATATTCAGCGTCTCATTAAAAAGTCAACCGACTCGCCTCCCTAGATTGTCTCATTACTCAATGTTGCAAATATCTTATAACATTTATGTGTCTGAAAGACGAACCAGGCAAAGTAACGGTGTATTGGTTATCAGGTAGACATTGTTTTATACTTTCTAATTCTAATAATATAATATGGAAAAAATGTACACAAATTTGTTGAGCTTTTTTGGGGGACTGGTAAATGTGTGCTTAGCTTATTTACAAAATTTAGATACAAAATTGTTTAATGTTCAGGTTCCGGTTGTTTAGACATAAATTCATCTTACATGCTGCTTTAGGTTATCAATGAGTCCCACATATAATTATGATATATCGCTGAATAAAATTATATGCCAGTAGATCTACCATACTTTCAAATGAAATTATTTGGTTAAAGTTATAAGCAAGGATTTTTGACTTGAATTGAAACTTGTTGTGGATAAGAGAAGTTTGTCTAATAGCTGTCATAACGGGGTGTTGTTCATTTTCTATTTTAGGGATATGACGAGGACGATTGTTGAAATGAAGACACGATACCTTTTGATGCTGCTTTCCGTTTTTACATTTTTGAAATGTGTCAGAACATCGGTAGTCGAAGGTAATCATATCTTTTATCTTTCATTTTATGGACATACTAAACCTCATACGGAGCAAATGAGTAGTCCTTATCATATTTTATCTAATTTCATCTTTTCTCAACTTTTAGGTTTATTCTTATAAAATAATACGAAAAATGTATCAGAGAGAGATTTCTTTGATTGATTTAGTCAGATTTGTTGAAATAATGATACAAACCGACACGAGTGTACATTTCCATTGAGAAAGATTTTTAGGAGAAACCTTTTAGTTAGAAACTTTTGACTAAGGCCCGTTACAAATACATTGATTTAGTAAATGGATTTGAAAGAATAGCGAGATATGGATTATGGAAAAACCAAATAAATGTATACTGAACACCCTGTCACATAGGAACGGTGCCATATGTCACGTTAACAGTCCCTGAGTCCCTTTTCACTATTCCAGCGAGAAAAAACTCAAATAGTTGTTTCCTGGTGATATTTTGGTGGATCCGATTGAAATAACTATGAATCCCTTGTGTTGTCATTAATTTGCATTGTCCAATTCAATATTTATTGTCTTAGGATTGCTCACCGTTCCGGTGAAAGGAGGAGTACATTGCAATACATGTGAAGAAAGTTTTGTTTTAGAGATGTAGAAGTTTTTTAGAAATAATAAGTGGAAGAGAGAATTGATGTAGAAAAATGGGAAGAAGAGAGACTTTTCTTTGTTTTCATGCATGTTAAATTCTATTCACATCTTTCTTTTCCTATAGTTATTTATCGAATTTTATCATATATTTTTTTTTTGTATATATTGTACAACATTAGGTAATTCTCCCATTACTGTATATAGCAGACGCCATGCATGCTTTGTGTTTAATGCTGCTCGATAGTATTTTCATAATTTCATAATTTCACCTACTTCGGACAGTCGCTGATGTCAGCTCGCAAACCGCCAAAAAGCGTCCGCGTAAATGCTAGAGAATTTTAATCTGATACATTACTGAAATTCTTTCATTTAGATGTAACCTTTAAGATGAATGGTATATTTTCTATCACTGCACCAAATGGTCAAATAAACTCGCAATCTGGTGTCATGATGGCGGAAGCAATGAAGTTTGCAGTTCAAGAAGTAAACAATGCAGAAGATTATTTACATGGATATAAGTTCAAAATACATAAGATTTTTGATTCATCAGACGATAACAGGGTACAAAATAACATCTTAAAAACATTTATGGCTGCAGTTCCGTTTCTTATTGGGCCCTACTCGTCTGAAACTTCTTACATTGGTAATATTTTAACGGGGACGTTTAAACAAATCGCAGTGAGTTATAGTGCCACGTACAGTGACTTTGATACGACACAAAAGTTCATGACACGGTCAGTCCCGTCTGATATTTACAGGCTGCAAGCAGTGCTTAATGTCATTGAAAAGTTAAACTGGAATTACGTCGGGATTATAAGCTCGTATGGGTACAACGGGGAACGGGAGGCTCTCAATCTTGTCAATGCACTTTCAAAAATCAATGTTTGTCTAGCCACTCAGATTGATTTGAAGAAACATGAAACTGAAGAAGGCTATATAAATGCAATTCAAACGCTACATAATACTAAAAATTTGAAAGCTCTGGTGTTGTTCACAACTTTGGAAGATTCCAGATCACTTTTACTTGCTATTAAGAGACTTAAACTTGAAGGTCGTTTCTATATGTTGTGTATTTATGGTTGTACAAATTACATCGAAGTGGTCAAAGGTGTAGAAGATGTAGCGAGCGGCATGTTAAGTATTGACATACACACTTCAGAATTAGAGAAATTCAAAGCATATTTCCTAAATCTAACAGTGAATGAGAAATCGTCGAGTTATTTCAAAAGGTTCTGGGAAGAAACATTTGATTGTTCTCTTCGAGATGGAAACAAGACATGTAAAGGGGATGAGAGACTAAGTGTTGGTAAAGGGTATTACCCGCTCACCCCCGTGCACTACGTCATGGATGCCGTAGTAGGGTTATCAGACTGCGTAAGTCATGTACTCGGGGAAAATTGTAAGCAACTAGGAATGGACGTCAATAATTGTTCCATAAGGCTTTCGAAGCACGCCGAATTGATTAATAGTTTTATAGTAGAAAATTTACTGAAGCATGACGACGGCAGTCTGTTTATGAGGCATCTAAACCATTCGATACAGTACGACATCCATCGGTATTGGAAGACACACAACGAGTTGTGGGGGAACAACGAGTTGTGGGGAAATTGGACAGTGCACAGAATGGTTAAGAAACCCATATTTCACATGAAAGATGTTTGGACGATGTTGAAAAATGGTACACTGACTCAAACCCATGCTTTTTGCAGTCACGCATGCCCAGTGGGGTATATCAAGATTCGAGATAGCAACATCAAGAGAAAGAAGTGTTGTTGGACTTGTCATAAATGTGCAGACCATAACATCGCATTGAATGACACTTGTATCGAATGTAAGGTGACGGAAAAGCCAAACCATGCATTATCAGTATGCACACCTATGCCTCGTAAGTACATCCGAGTGAACCAAACAGAGTCATGGTTGATATCCACACTTTCCGTCCTCGGCTTGGCTTCAGTTATGTTTGTCACTATTCTCTTCATCAAATTCAACGACAACAGGATTGTGCGTGCATCAGGTCGAGACTTGTGTTACCTCATTCTCTTGGGAATATTCCTCACTTTTCTCTGCCCTTTCATGTTTCTTCTGAAGCCAACGATGAAAACATGTCTGTTTCGAGGTGGGCTACCTGGTTTGGCCTTTATATGTTGTTACGCTCCACTCTTTCTCCGCACTAATAGAATTTACCGTATATTCTTCCATGCTAAGATCTCCGTCTCCCGACCGGCATTGGTGAGCTCACAATCTCAACTCATCGTCTCTTGTGGAATTGTTGCCATTCAAATGCTCCTTGTTGTTGTGTGGTTTGTCTCGAAGATGCCCGCCCCACAAGAGACTGTTGGCCTTAATAACGTTTACGTTAATCTGCATTGCAAAGCTGATGACAGTCCCATTCTTCTTGTTCTCAATCTTGCACTTAGTGTCATCTTCATGATCTCGTGCACCATTCTCGCCTTCAAGACGAGACACTTCCCAAAGAATTACAACGAAGCAAAGTATATTGGTGTGACGTTGTATCTTTCATGTGTTTCATGGGCTGTTTTCTTCCCTGCTTATTTCCTCACCAACCCGAAAACAGAGTTTCTGAAGGAATACCTGATGTGTGCTATTTGTATTGCAATCGGTTATATCACCTTGTTTGGATTGTTTGGCCAAAAGATTCGTTTACTTTTATTTCAAGTTCAGAATGGGAATGATGGAGATCCACATCCCACGTGGTATTTGTCTGATAGTGAATCGAGCAGTTACAAACCTCACACACAAATGGTCGGAACGTTGTCGTCGCATCCGACTCAAGACACGTTGATGTAAGAACCGAGTAGGGATCTCAATGAAATGAGAACGATTGTACATATGTAAATAAAACAATGCTGCTGACTTAATATTTATTTACTTAACTTCTATTCTATTGTATACTCTGCTTTATTCTATTCTAAAAGAAGTCATGACACACATTTGGAGCCTGAAGACTTTATCATCCAGCTCTGTAGCTCTAACAACCGTATTCGTCTGAAAAAAAAAACATACTTGCTACTTGTTTTGGATACGAGGCGATAAATTAACCAAACGCTATTGAATTTTTGCTTTTAAAAATATGATCATTATGTTCTGATTTGACCTACTCGAAGTGTAATATCAAAATCGCATCGACAAAGTTATTTTCTAAAAAGGATTCACACCTCAAAAATCTAACATTTATCTTTATTGTTAATAACAATAACCATGCATGTTATCTTTTTCATTCAATCATATACTTTCCTCTGCTTGGACATCATATATTTGTTTCTTATATGCTAATAGTTAGTTTTGGTTATCTAATAATCATTTTAGTTAAGAGTGAAGTTCGGGTTTTCCACTCAGAGTTTGTGCAAATATTAGTTTTTTCCAGTAAACTGCGGAGTACTCAATTAGTTGAGTCACCCCAAATTATCCGCTGTCAAAATATCTGCTGACAATAATAAGTAAGATTCTGAGCGGAAAACTTGAGATTTACTCTTCTTATTTATCCTGTACACACATTCTATATTTTTCCAGTAGATGTCTACTGTTTTCAAAAAAGAAAGAATTTGTATTCAATATTCTTTTCGAAAATATATCATGAACAATCTGTACATCCCGGCCATGTGACAACTTTAAGGGCAGAAAGTTCTCAATTTTTGACCTGTTTCGCGAAAGTTAAGGCCAGGAAATTCGTTTTTTTTCGCGAGAAGTAAAGTTTCTATTTACAATTCGATAGCTTTTTACGTGCTTATCGAGTCATGGTTTAATTCCCACCAAATGTTTCGTCAGCTACCAACTGACTACCCAATTTCCCTCACATGGCATGGGTCAACCCGTCGGCATTTCCTAACGAAAGTTATTGTGCCCTCGCTAAGAGCTCGAGTCGAGTGCATTTTATTGCATCATTTTCTTTAATGAAACTCGCCTCTACCATCCGCGTCCCCCATCCAGTATGTATCTCACGACGATGATGCTTAACTTACATGAATGGAAGTGTGATGAATGATGACATACACTACGCGTTGGTTCAGTAGAGGTTCAGTTGAGTGATTCCCCTGCTTGACAACCACATTATTATTACAGGGTTTTACGCTTTTTTCTATTATTCTGAATTCTTAGAAATGCTGCAGCGGCATGACTATTTCTTTTAAAAGTTCGTTTAAATTATTTGGTCGCATAATGCCTGAATTTCATATACTGGAACATAATGTCACAGGTTTTTGATCTGGCATAATACTTAACTGTACAGAGAAATAGATATAAGCAAGGCTTCTTACTTTTCTCTCCAAATTGCATATATTGTGTATTAAAGTTTATTTTACATTGTCCATTGACGGAAAGCCAGATTCTGTCTAATTGCAAGGACTGGCATTCTGACCCCCACTGACATTCTGACCCTCAAATAGCTCTAATCAAAGATAACTTATATGTCAGTTCAATTCAATTTAGATATTTTTGTAAAATATTAAGGTATGTCAATAATAGGTTAGAAGAATTTTTTAAGAAAAAAGTAAAAATGAAATAATCATAAACGTATAGGCACTCTCGGCTATCAAATAAACGTGTATACACGTTTATTCTTTCTGATGAAAAAATACACCTTACACGCTCTTATTCCATCGTACTCGTTTATTAGTTTCTGCAAAAAAATCTAATTATCTAAGAATAGACATGAGTATCAGTGATAATTATGGTCATAAGGGCCCTATTAAAGCCCGATTCCGGGGGTCAATATGAAAATTTTGACTGAGAAAATTTTCCAGCCTACACGTTTTTTTCATCCTACACGTTTATCGCGGAGCGATAGCAGAGCTATTTTGCAACATGTACGCGTAAAATAAATCAATCAATTAGCTTTACATTGGCTTGTGAAAATATAAAATCGA